>JBBPLL010000026.1:84102-111836 GCA_038089755.1 Leccinellum rugosiceps | reverse complement strand
GGGGCTCACAAGCCTATATATACAGGGGAAAATCGAGACGCAGAACCATACAAGACGCGGGACCACACAGATGCACGAACCAGCACACAGGATTAGTCAGCCTCTCTGACAAGTATACTGTAAAGTATTAGGACGCGATTTCATTTGTGATAAGGAGGCTCCGTCGTATCCGCTGACCGATCGAGAGTTGTACCGAGATTAAAACATCCTTGAGTCTCCTGATAGCCAATAAGTGCAAAATCTAGGAAGTACGTAGAGCCGTCTCGCGGCCACGGCGTGCACGGAAGATTGCGGAACCGACATGTAACGTTTACGTTTGTTCCATATCAACAAGGAAATGGCATGGATTAAGGTAAGTTCTTGACAGGCCACCGCGGACGAGGTTGTGAACCACACGGGGACCTGGAGATGCTTGTGTTTCGAGATACACCCACTAGAGCTGTCAGACGTCTTGTAGGATGGAATGTACTTACCACCGGCCACATGTCGATCGACAGCAAGCAGGATTAATGGCGAGAGGCCCGGCGGCCCGAGCGGCGGTGTTCGAACTTCGAAACTTCAACTCGGCATTACGGCCCGGGACCGCCAGTTGTCATAATTTGGCTTCCTCCAACACGGGGACAACGACGACGAGTGCAAACGACCTCCACATTTGCACTCGCCGGCTTTGTCTCGTAGTTTTCGTCTATCCACACCTCCGTTCAAGTTAGCACTACGACCATCAGGTGACAAGCAGCAAACATGTCAACGCATGCCAGTGTACACTGCGTTGTCACACCATCTATCGTCCAACATCACGCCACTAATTATATTTCCCATGACCTCAGTCACATTAGTGGGCACAGATTAAAAGCAATAACTCACTTGGCTTGCTGTCAGGCCAGTGTTTTTTCCATGCTCAAGTCGCACTATTTTACCTTTACACATGTTGCTTCGGGTTAGTCCATACTTGTGCATTGTATGTAGAGGAATTCAGTCACGTTTCTTGATACCTTTGCCTTCTCCCTCGGAATCCCTCTCGACGCGTATATGGTCGCTAGTTTGAAATTTGTGATGCAGTGACCACGCCATGATTCAGATCTCAGAGTCCGTTCGACTCGGATCCTAAATTCATGTTACTACAGCTTGACAGTGCTGTGGTTTCAACTACTGAGCTTATCTCTGATGCTTCTCGTACAATGCAGGAAGCATCCCGGACGGAAATTGGTCGTGAAGCGCCCCTGGAAAGCTGAAGTACTAGTCTGGCCATTGATCAAGCCAAGATAGCAGCGCTCTGATCATGCAGGACATGCAAAGCGTTGCAGAGTTGCTCGGTCACGGCATGCATCACAACCTTATGCTGTGACAGGGATTGGATATGTCCATCTTTTGAGTGACGGAACATCAATATTGTCAGAACAGCGATGCAGTGCGTGAAGGGACATGAAGAACGTGGATATCATAGTGGGGTAAGTCAAGAAATATCATCAGAGCGTATCAATAGTTGAAAAGAAAAGTTAGGGCCAACAAAGTGTGTCAGCCTGTGAGCAGTGATCTGTGAAAGTATAAAGAGACAGGGTGAAAAAAAAAGTTCGACCTTCAGTTTGCGCGTGCACTGACTGTCCGTGTACATTTTTGAAAATATTACATCCAACCCTCAAGTCTACCATTTCCAACGGTCAGCTCCGAGGTCGACCAAGACGCATCGCCATTCGTTTCCGAGGAATGGGTATATGTAGGTGCGCCCGTCAAGTTGCTACGAGTAATGTTACCCCAGTTGCCGGCACTCCCTGAACGTACGTGGCTGCTACGTGGAATTGCATTGTTGGTGGACACGCGTTCATTCGTCATGGGATATGACGTCGTTTGGTTCGGGGCTGAGGGTGTCGAAGGGGAGGCAAAATCGAGATCCACATCGGTTCCATTAAAGGAGTGACGAGCACTAGGATTGTTTGAAGAGCCTTTATTTAAACGCTGGGGAGAAATATTTGAGTTGCATGCATCTCCAACGTTTCCAAAGATCGCACCTGATTATAGCCAACGATATCCAGCCTGCTTGCGTTGTGCCTCCCGAGATCAGGACCAGCTGTCAGTGGGACGGGAGATTTCATTGAGGTCTGCTCCGGGTGGGAGAGCATCAATGCATTGCTAGTGAACGTAGGGTAGGCAGACTTGTTTTGCTTGGTGACGTTGTTTAGAGCAGACGTATCCACTCGAAGGGATCCTGTAGGCGGCCGGCCATTGAAGAATCCACCATTAGGAGGCGAGACATCAACCGGGGTGGCATCGTTCTTCCTCTGGATACGTTGTAATAACGAAATCGAGCATTCGTTAGGGTCACTGTTTGATCGTTCGCGGGTGACATTGTTTGTAGGTGGTGGAGGGGCTCCGTCAGCGCCAGGCGCAACACCCGATGCCGGAAGCTCCGTGTGGATGAAACAACATCGCTTTCCGTACGGGCAAGCTCCAGAGACCCAAAATGTCTATGAATCACATGAGAATGGGATCATCAAAGCATCGACGATTCAACGTACCCTACATATTTCGGTTTTGTACTGCAGAAGTAATTGGTCAGCAATAAAAATCCTCGCCACCCGTAAGATTTACCTTGGGATGTCGAGCCACTGTGCGGAGCTCATCCTCTCCATGAGCAAACTGGCATTTCGTACCGTACCGGCACGTTCCCTTCTCCTCCCAGGACCTGCATAGCTCTGTCTTGTACAGTCCCAGTTTGCGGTTGTTCGCGCTGGGCCCGCCACTGGTCTGTGAACCTGCATTAGAACTACCGGTGTTCGTGATTCCAATCGTCTGATTGGGTAAAGCTCCATATGGTCCGGTGAATTGAGCTTGCAATCGGCTCACAGCCGCAGCGACATCTGGAGTGTATCCATCGGGCGGGCCATAAAACTGGTTAGCATACAGCCCCATCGCTGCTGGAGTTACGTGGGGAGGGTATAAATTATGAGCAGCTGGACCAAAAGTTTGGCTACCCAGAAGGGCTAGAGCGGCGGCATCCCTGAGCGCAGATGGGTCGGACGCAGAGTGCTGGTGGGTACCGCGGAATACATTATGCTGTTGTTGTACCCGAGTAACAGCCGGGTGGTGGCCATCCGCATGGGGTAAGACCATATCGTAGAGCTGTTGCGCAGTGCCCAGAGAGAGGTGGGGGACATGGCCCGCCGCATAACCAAGACCGGTAGGATTGTGAAGTAAAGATTGCGGAGGAAAACCACGCTGAGGTTGGCGATAGGAAGCGGGAGGGACCCCATCGACAGGTCGGCCCTGAACAAAGTGTTGGGGGGTACCCGGGATGCCTTGTGCGGCGGGGAAAAAGGGTCGCGGTCCTGCCGCATAATCAGGTTCTACTTCACCTGCCAGATGCCCTTGAACGGCGCGATAACTATATTGTTGCTGGCCACCACGACCAAAAGCGCTGGCCCCAGCCAACGAAGGATACGTCGGCTGATCAGGTGAGAAGGGTTTGTCACCCAAAAGATCGCGATAGTGGGAAGAAGACCACTGATGAGGTTGGAGAACGCTGTCTCCTGGTTGAATTGCTCCCGAAGGTTCCTCGCCTGCTTGCTTGAGACGGCGCAGTTCAGCCGACGACAACCCCCCACTGAACGAATGTGGGCGTTCCTTCGCCTCAGCGCCGGCCGCTGTCTTGAGCTGCGGAGGACCGCGCATGGTCTGGCTGGCTGAAGACAACGCAGATCCGTGAGAGTCTAGGGTATCCGTGGAGGATACTCGGGAGTGAGAAGGTGAAAGCTGATGATCCGAACCATGGGGTGAGGAATCGATGCTAGCCTCGGAAGCCGTCTCCAAGGGACTGGCCTCATTATACTGAACTACTGCTGCTGCGAGTTGGGATTGGGGCGGAGTCTTCATGGGACCATGAACGTCCTCTGCGAGGTCTGTGACTGAACTGAGCTTCAGTCTGGCAATGTTCTGCGCAAGGTCCCACTCCGTGGCTGCGCCAGCGTCGACTAACTGGCCGGTCCCATTAAATCGCCAGCGATGGTTACCGTTGTTGGGGGGAGTGACATGACGCTCAGAACGATTCGACTCTGCTGGGTAGCTAGTGTTATCAGATACGCCGTTACGAGGCATGGAAGGTGGTTTCTGTAATGCGAAACAAGAGGGAGACCGAAAGCTCGAAGACAATTCTGTGGGAGAGTCCCGGGTTGCGGATATATTCCAATTTTTCTGGGAGAGCACAGGATGAGTAAACGTAACACGAGGTATGCACGGGTACTTGCCTCTTGTACGATTTCGTTGTTGAGCAGTTGTATCTCGCGCGTCCAAGCAAGTGTGCCAGACGACTGCGCACGATTGGGGAAAGTTATCGATGAAGCTGATTCGCGTGCAATGTACAGAGTATCCGTTGATGCAGCAGTACTGGGGACCACCTTTTGCATTTAAATCTGGATGATCGGCGAGGTCGGACACGGGTAACGAACAGCGAGGGAAGTGGACTCACCGGTAAATTAGAGTGGACGTGCGTCGAATGATGAATGCAGGATAAAAAGGTGCTTGGATTGGTATGAGACAATAATCAAGTGATGCTATGGATATAGGATACGATGCTGAGCTGCGTGTAATTGACAAGATAGATAGGGCCTTAGTCGACCTTTTGACCAGCTGGGAGGCAGAGGGACGAGCAGCAAAGATCTAGGAAGAAAGCACAAGATAGGTATAAAAAGATGAGGGTGAACGAGGCGTCAAGGGGTCGTGAGCACTCTGGTCGCGTGTTGTGGATCAGGACCCAAGCAGAGCCGGGGGTACGGAGAAGCTGATGGTGGTTGAGGGTTGGGCGTTCTGGAGTGTGGTTGTAATGGAATGAGGTAAAGGGGAGGCTAGTAGGATTGTGCAGGGTTTTGATCGAAACGTGCCCTTGTCCAGGCGGCGTTTGTCAAATAATTATATAGAGCGTAACGAGGACAGAAAGCGCAAGAAGGACCGATGGGCTGCGAATCGAGCAGGTCTGAATGCTCGTTGTCGCCGTGCCGAACGCTGAGGAGAGAACTGCGACGCCAGTAGGGGATGGTCGTCGTTCAGTTGCAAGAAAAGACGGGCGAGGTGGAGGCGCACTGGTTTCGCCCGTCCTGTCGTAACAGCCGGTGCGGTTACTAATAACGGGCCCAGGCCTCCTCGCTGCCCCATCACGCGGCGCTGTCAGATCAGCGGGCCCAAGTCCTCGACGACAATCCACCTCCTCGACAGCCTCGACGACACTGCCATTCGTGCGTCAATGTGCTGGTATCCTCTGAACGATAGTACTGCTGGCGCGGGTGGGCAATACCCACACGCGATGGGACCAGCCGCGCGCTAACCCCAACGTACCTGCGACACGTGTACTCACACGCCCATCTCGAAATTCAACCGCAGCAGTTCCCCGGTTAGATACTTGACCAAGCATACATATTAAGGTCGCTCTTGGCCCTTCTTTGTGGAGCGATGCTCGCGTCACACTGCGTTGGGCAGCAGCCATACGGGCTGCCTGCATGCATTCCACCTCCGTCCTCCTGTGCCCCCCCGCCCCCCCGTTTTTTACGTCGATGGATCTGATAGCGTGAACGGCCAAGATTCGTTCCCGCCTGCCAATCCTGAAATACTTCCGACCCTCGCGGGCTTTGATTATTGAATTGGTTCGCTCGCAAACTGAGATCTCGCCTTGCTCGCCTCCGCTGTATATCCTCCCACTTGCCGCCCCGCCGCATTGATCATTCAGCGATCAAGACAACAGCGCTCGAGGCCCAGCTATCTATCCTGTGGCACCGCCGTCGTGACCCTGGGTGATTTACTGATCAATTGTAATAACTGTCCTTCCCACGCAAGCTCCTTCTGCATTCTCGTACCGGCCCGACCGGACTCCAGCGTATCGTACTAGTATTTCTGCAGAGCGCTCATGCGGAACTCCTTGACCCGTGAATAAAACAGAGCGCCTGCACACCGTGATCTCAGAACCGATAGTGGTACTAGAGGTCAGCTGATCATCATATCTCAACATGCGGTCCCCACGAGGTTTCGAATTTCGAGTCATGGGAGGCGAGAATGGCACGAGGATTACCCCTTCTCCTTCGGCTGTACGCATATTCTAGAGTCCGAGTCGAAAGATTTCAGGCGATCTTAATCAATCCTTTTCAGGTCCACCTTTTTCCCTTCGGGCCAGGCATAATGGAAACAAAACACAATTCAATCCGCCAGAGGCTGGCTGGGAGTTTATCTTAGTCGCCTATCATAGAAGTGTTTAAAGGAACAAAGCGTTAAGTGAATTAGTACATCAATGGCTATATCGACCACGGTTGTGTCAGCCAAATTGCCTCATGTCACCACGAACGCATTGAATCGATCACGCATCTGAGGTCGAAATCATGAGTACGCGCTTTCGAATCGAATGTTCAACTCCTCACAATATGATGTCCCAACCAGCATCGTGGAAAGGCTTTGCAGCTGCTCCTCGTCAAACAACAGCTGGTCCCTATGCCATGTGTCCTAGTCTGATGTTATAATCACATCCGCCTATTCGAAAATCATAACACACCTGGTGCGTCTATAGAGGAGGCGTGACTGATGGGGGTGAATCCATTATCAGAGGGGAATGTCCTTACCTTCTTAAATTCGGAAGCACAGTGACGTATTGTCGTCGAAATCGGAGGGGGATCGGTAGCATGTCGGGCAAGCACTGAAGTGAATATGATCAACAAAGTAGCACGGCGGTAACAGTGAAAGGAGTACAGCCGACCTTCTGTAAGGGTGGGCATCCAAGACTCGACAGAATAAGGGAAGCTTTCAATCAAGGCACAAAGCCCAAGGATGGCAGAATGCAGTTTCCTCATCTTTTCCCCATAATCAGGTGCCGATCGCGATGGCAACTTAATTGTGCGAGCCAAGGATATGAACCGACTCTGTTGCCTAGCAGTCAGCGAGTTTCAAGAATACCATCACTTATCACGTACCTTGAGGGGTATGATGTTCTGACGCTGCGAGCAACGGATTATGCTAGATAGCGTCTTCGAGGACATCTCGCGAACTTCTACGTTCTCGTCTGCTAGACAATCAAGGAGAACCTCCATAACCTTTGAGACGCCAGTGGGAGATATCATCAATAGATTACGATAGAAAAACATCACCAGGGCTGGCAATGTATGCAGCCGGATGCGCCAGGACTGGGACGGTCTGGTTATGTTTCGTCTGCTAGTGGAAGAAACTTCACATACCTTGGAGACCTGTATCGCCTCCACCAACTTCTCCA
Organism: Leccinellum rugosiceps; assembly: GCA_038089755.1. Lineage (NCBI taxonomy): Eukaryota > Fungi > Basidiomycota > Agaricomycetes > Boletales > Boletaceae > Leccinellum > Leccinellum rugosiceps. The sequence continues at coordinate 104,602 of JBBPLL010000026.1, read as the reverse complement.
GAACGATCTCCGCGTATGTAGGTGGCAAGTAAACTCCAGACATCACCTGCAACACTGCACTACTATATCTTTGTAATTCCGGATTGTCGCTCAGCTCCGACATATTGAGAATTTCAGGCCTGCCCACGTGAGTTACTCCTGCAACACTTCAGAGTAGGGAAAACATACAGCATTTGCAGGGCGGACGGAAACGCGAGACATGCCTCGGAGCCATGGAAAGAAACCCATAGCCATAACAGCACTTCGAGGAAAATGAGCGACGTAACACCCAGTTTATGTAACTTACTCGTTAGACCAACTTTATCAAACTGGTACAGAGTCAGATGGAATCCAACAACCTATGTTTAAACACTTACCTGTGATTGAGAGACTCGCGGAGGGGGTAAACGTTCGTCCTTCCACCCAGCGAGTTGTTGAATAATATACTGGAATCGATCTTCGAATACACTGTCTCTGCAAAGTGGCTTGATATCAGTATCAGTCAGAAATAAGCAGAGAATATACTTACCGAGTACCGAGAGAGTCCGGATTCTCATTACAGGAAGCTAATAACGTAGCCACCGAGGGATAAGATGGGCGCCATCTATTCCTTGCGATGAGATAAAGAGCATTTGCTATAGTATTGCGAATCTGTGCAAATTTTCAAGTCGGGTTGGATGCGAAGACTGAGCATACAAAAAGGCATACCTCTGCGTAATTCGAGTTTGCATTGTCGAAGAACAAAGAAACATATTTCTCTGAGATCGGATTAAATCGAACCCCCATGATATCCATTAGCACGACCACAGCATTCAATGATTTGGTAACTGAGAACGTGTGAGTATTGTAACATAAAAGCCATGTTAATGTCAATATACCTGCAAATGCTGAATCTCCCTGGAAGTCCAGTTGAAGAGATAGTATCCAATCTACCAGAGGCTTATTCCGGCGAGGATCGCGGTCCTCTAGTACCGTCTTCACATTCGTGATGCTGAGAAAGACAATGCAGATAATAGTGACAGATACTCACTTGAAGAAACGAAGCCCAATAAACCACGGTATCTGGTCGAGCTTGCGAAAGCATATTGTCAAAGCGAGGGACAAACCAACTCCACAAAGAGTCGAGATTAGATTGAGACCAGTGCTTGGATCCTGCGGCACTTGAGAACCTGCAAATATAGGTTACAAGAGACATACCGCGAAGCAAGCCGGTCAGAATCTCAGCGGTCGCTGCCTGCTGGAATTTATCTGTATTGGCGAGTAAAGGCTCTACCACGTCGAGTACGTCTTTCAGGGTGGCATCCTCAAACAGCTTGGCTATGAGTTTTCGCGTGTCAACCTCTGCTTAATCTGCTGGTAGGGACAGACAAACCCATAGATTTGATAAACAGAACATTTTCGGAGCGTAAGTCGGAAGAGCCGGCGTTGTTGTCGGTTTCTTGGCTCCATAATGCAGCCAGTTTAGAGTAATAGTCTTTACCAGCATGCTTGCTTATGATGGCCAACGACTCAGAAGATGCAGCGTCCCACACAATGGGCTGCGTCAAGTGGGGAGTGGTGTATCCTCGGATGGTGTCAGTCCATGTCAAAAATCCAGTTTCGAGCTTGTCAACAAAATAGTCGCTGGGAAATTATTAGCAAAAGACATGCATATTGCTGGTTGAGCTTACTTTGGTCCAATTACAGGCTTGCTGAGGGTATTCAAGAACTGATTATGATCACCAACGCTGACATTTCTGGACAGCGGGCTTCGCCACTGACAGAGCCAGAGTTCTTCGTCATTCTTTGCGTAGGTTCTCATTTTGATGAAGAGTGATTCTCGCACGATGGCTCTGAACCAATGATTGGTCAGGAACCATTGTAAGTTTCACGAGAGTGAATAATTCTTACTGTTGTGCATTGAGCCGAATTGAGGGCTGAACACTTGTCGTTTGCTCCATCAAGAACCTCACGACATCAGGTGGCGTTGGTGAATTACGTCTCATGAGCCCGAGAATGAAAGTGAGGGCTATTTGGACATATCGCCACTGTGATGTGACCGTTATCCATCGGTAGTATGACGAATAGAAAGGTACGAACATGAGTTGTGGGTCGAAGGGCAATGTCCAGCACAGATTTCAACTGGCAAACGTATGGGTTAATATTACGCAACGGTGGTTTAAGTCACGTCAGCCTAATCTTACAGAGTGCTCATGCTCTTGGAGTTGCTTCTGGATCCTTTCCGGAGCTTTCTCTAGAGCGGCTCTCCGCAATTCGTTGTCAATTTTACAAGTATCTAGTTCCGCTTCCAGGTCACGAAGAGCCGCACTGACTCGAGGGACATCCGCAGCATATGCAGCTGTGTGGATGCCCTCCTCGTTGACGTGAATGAGGCAGTCTGAGGAATTCGTTGAGACCAGTTTTTGGACCGAAGGCTTCCAACAACATCCTGGTCAGCTGAGTCAGTAAGAGTATATTGAATGCATACTTTCTCCTCGTGTTGGCACTCCAGCAAAGAAAGTAAATATCGTCTCTGCAGTCCCTGATCTGTGAAAGTATTAAACTTGCCGACAGCAGACATTTGGTATCATACCGGCCATTATGTACGCAGCTTTCAAGTACGCGGCTCAGTGACAGGATAATGATGATGGACAGCACCCTCACCTGTCCCCTTGTTTCCGAGAACGTAAAGAGCACCTTTCATGCGATCTGGGTTATTTCCCTTGCTCAAGGAATCGAACATTGTTGGCAAGACATATCTCGCGGATCGCACGTAGTACTGCTCTCGAAATCAGTACCGAAATCAATTTGCGCACGAGGGAGGTGTGGGTAACCTACACCGCATATACTGTGTAGAACATTCTGCGCGAGACTGCAAGACGTCAAAACAGACGACGCAGAGAAACAGTTATCCACGTACCGCCGCACCCTGGTATACGGCGATAGACAAAGTTCCGCCAAGTCGTCCTTGAGTAATAGATCATCCAACTCCGAGCGTCGGCGATACAGAGCGTGCATGTACAGGCGGCTGGAATGGTACAGTTGTGCTCGCTTAACCCAAACAATTCTGGCATTGTCTTTTTGATGTACAGACATGCGATTCACTCTGGACAAGGTGCGTTGATCACCCAGTCCGGTAAGAAAGAAGGAAGATTGGACGTACTCTCGAGACTGAGAATAATTCTTCTGCACAGTTGTGAAGTCTCCTCTACTCATCCCATAGTCAAGGAAGAACGTCTCCATTGCTCTGATTATTGCGATCACGGCATCGATGTGATCTTCGTTTTGGTCTTGGCGTAACTTCATCGCCGCGAGGTGTATGAGATTCCCGAACCGGGTCCGCAGCTGAACAATACGCTGATAACGTGGATCTCCTGGATTGGTCAGAACTATTCCTGCTTGAACATCTAGTTGGTCGACAACGAGTTCTTCTAGCTCAGCCTCCGGTTCGGAACAGGGATCGACAACTTCTTTGCGAGCCTCCTTGTAGATGGTCGGCATACCATTCCAGACTGCCTTTGAGAAAGCCAGATACCTAGTCTCACAGACGTCAGTAGCAGCCTGGATGCTATAGCACAACACTCACCGACAGAAATCATTACGCGCAACGTTATCCCATCTACCTGACGAATTTACGAGGGCGTCGAGCTTGTCAAGTGCTGGGGAAGCAATGCGATCCAAAATTTCGAGCACGAAATCGATTTCTTCCGCGTTTGGAGCTGAAGTGTTTCAGCCAAGTTTCTTAATAAAGCAGGCATAACGGGCGTCATCCTACCATGCCATTCAATTTGAATGTCTTGAGGTTCGTAAAGACGGCCCCACTGCGTGCTGTGGCCTTTGTTGAACTCTGAAAACATGGTTTATCAAGCGCACACGAGGAATGTCATGAATATTTGCCTGTATCTGTCCATTGGTCATTGTTGACAAAGTGATTGTTGATAGGGTAAATTGTCGTCAGTGTATGCAATACTCGTGATACCAATGCGGCGGTCCCCGAGTACCCCCTCTCACTCTTCGTTTTCTCGAGTAAGAGTGTTAGAAGTCGAATGATTGTCTCTCTATGCTTCAGCAGCTGTGAACATGTCATCAGTGATTGATTTCAAAGTCTTTCCCTCACAACTTACGGCGGGGCCACCGTACCCGAGGCATCCTCTAAGGATGATCATATCTAATATGGGGTGTTGGGGTAAATTATAGCGAAATCTAAGCTGATGCTCACTCCAATGGAGGGTCGTATCGGAGGGCACGCCCTCGTGCGTCGAGGTTGTCCGAACGCTCGACGCTCCATGTTTCAGTTCCTCCTGGATCTGTGAGATAGAGAAGGGTAAGAACTTGTCAATTGTTCGCTGAGGCTTCGCGCGCGCGAGACATGCAACCAGGTGCCCAAATGCCCTCACGGCGTTTGATTTTGCGTTTGTTGTAGCATAATCATAAACCAGATTGAGAACGAGGTCAAAGAGCTGATCGGACAGGTGAAGACAAATAACGTCGATCATGCTCTTTATAGACTTCAGAACTGTTTCTTCAGTCTTGCCTCCTGTTATCTTCTTCCGACCTCCTTCTTCTGGGAGGTTCTCGTACAGTGCAAGGATACGCCGAAAGAGAGATGTCACCCAGTCTGCAACTTTGAATAATCAAAAGCCTGGAAATTTTGTGGAAGTAGTACCTGCAAAGCCGGAAGTGCTTTCATGGACAAGTGCACGCTCTTCTTCCCTTCCCAGGGCAATGAAGGGGCTCGTCTCAACACCTTCAGGAAGTTGAGTTTCATCATTGTCGAGCTCCATGAGCTCTTCGCTAGGCGTGTCGCCAGATAACGCGAATCCAGATTGGTGCATAGAAATGTCGCCAACCTTGACATGCTGAATAGCACTAACAATAAAGGATGTAGTACACATGGTCTTATTCGGGTCATTCTGCACAAACGTCAAAAACAAGACAGAGAGAGGTCTGAATGCGACACACCAAATCAATGCCCGGGATGCACAACTCGAGGAGAGGAAGAAGGTGCTTCTGGCCAGGACGCCACAGTTTCTCGGAGACCAGAGGAAGAGAGATGCCAGAAAGTATCTTAAGAACTGCTGTGGTCCGATGAGTCTCGTTGACAACTTCTAACCCTCCATAGGCGCGTTCAAGTAGCTCTGGCATGACTAGGGTGGGCTCCAGTTGTGCCATTATGCGCAAGGCTCCTTGGGCCATACGAAGAGACAATGGATCCTTTGAGAACATTGCAAGCAAGGCGGGTGTCAGTAGGCTAGTGACGAATGCTCGACGAATCGCAGACGTGAGACGACGGGTCTTGAAATATGGATCAATGTGACGGTATTGGCAAGCCAACACATGGATATACTTACCACCGGAGTGCAACAGGAAGGTAGTTGCTCCTCAAGCCAACGATCAGCGAACTCCGCCGTCAAACGATGAAGGAAGCTCGTAAGCTATGATGAAAGTGAGGAGAGAGGTGGTGTAAAGCACAAGAGGCACTCACCAACATTGTCCAATGACCATGATTAGAAGGATGGAAAAATGACTCGGTGCTGGTAATCAAACGATCTAAAGTATCCATTGCTTTTGAACCCGCGAGGTAGGTTGTCTGCCCACATTGGGAAGGAGGTGTTACTGATGCTGAGCCACCACGAGGAGGGCCGTCAACGGCCATAGAGTATACGAACAGCTTCGCGAGAGCATCTACATCAAGATATGTTGATATTTGATGGCGCGCAAAACCCCCTCAAGTAGACTCACTGGTGCGACTAATGGTCTTCTTAATCTTGGATCCCTGGCGGACTGAGGCTGCATCCGCGTGCGCAGAGGTCATATTGGGGTTCTGAAGGAAGATTGAATACCGCATGGAAAAGCTCGGTGCCAAGTATGCTCACTCTGGATTTCCCTACGGGAACATCTGGAAATAAGTGAGGGATGTGGGTGTAACAGATACATGGACAGGAGCCTACACATTGATTCGAACCCCTTGCTAACCAGCAAAGTCCATTCCTGTTCGGACCATATACCTATGTCCTTCCACTGTGCACCACCCTCTTCACCAAAACTGCCAGCCTGTCCCGCGACATGTTCCTCCGCCAAATTTCCGGCCAATTCGAGGAAACGGTCGTCCATCGAAAAGGAGTTGAATGCTTCCCAGAGCTTAAATATAACGGGAAGGTAGAGATGGGGATGAGATGGGGGAAGGAACGAAGTCAGCACGGGAACCATTGTAAGGGTTGTCTACGTGGGTTTAGCATCCGTAAGCAACTGCTAGTTATAGTGTGGAGGCACTCACGTTGGGAGTGACCATCGGCAAGAAAGTGCTGAGCATGTCAGGAATATCATCGGGAGAGAAGTACATGTTGCAACATTCTGCGACATAGAGCAAGATGTTATTCAAGTTGCGACTATGAGAGGTGATGAGCGAAGGCAAAAGCAGGGAACAATGGCTTGTACTTGGTTTGGTTCAGACGCTTCTTTGGGAAAAGTTCCTTGTAAAGGATCTGCCAAAGAGGGAACCATTGGAGACTCAGATCCTTGGATTCAAGCTTGCGTTTTCCGGTCTTGCCGAGAAGGCGGGAGATCATATCGGCCCAACTTCGGATGACACGGACGTCCAAACCGGGAATGAGGCACAATTCGTAGTAAAATGTGACCAGCTTGGCGCGAGTGGACGTTGTGATGGGGTAGTGCATCTGCAACCAACTGGACCCAGTGAGGGAATTGGAGCGGGAGAAGGGGCTGGACATACCATTGGAGCAATGCATCCCAGTTTGTGAGGGTGGTCCAATTCTTGGACTCGGCGCACACAACGAGCCTTGCGATGATGTACTCGAGCTTTTCCTGCATTTCCTGGATGGACTCGCACTTGTAAGGAAGAGCATCGAGATGGACGGCAAGATTGGCTCTCTGCTTCTCGTAGGCGGATTGTTCAGAGGCATGAGGTGAAGCGGGCTCAGGAGGAGAGTCGAGAATGTCTACGTCATCCTCGTCCATGTCTACGCTTCGGATGGATAGGCTACCGGAGGAGAGGTCGGCGACAATACTAGGTATGGAGAGATCGAGGGCAGCCATTGAGATTGGGTTCAGATGAGAGTAGGAGAGAAAGCCGAGGAGACGTACGGCGGGGTTGGAGAGGGAGATTATATATGTGTGGGGTGACGCGCGTCGATGTGCGATTGCGTATGTCGCCGCACTGCGGGGACGCGAAACTTTGAATCAGGCACGTGTGCTTACGCTTACACTACCATGTTCTGCCAGAGTCGTCCCTTGCAACGACGCCTCCTCTACGGTGCCGCATCTCTCTTCACCGCCGCCCTCGCCCTCCATCGCACGACCGCCCCCATCCACCTCGATGCTCCTGCAAAGGATGTCGTAGGTAAGTTCGTTATTCGCCATTCAAGACATGGACATAATCCTACATCATAGTCGACCCTGCCACTTCCGTCGAGTTTCCAAAGCAGCTTCGCGTCCCTTCCAGATTTCCCCAATCTCCTCATTCTCTACTAGGGGTTGGCGTCCGGACAGTCTCTTTTCTCGGCATCCATGTCTATTCCGTCGGCTTCTATGCCGATCTCACCTCCCCACAACTCAAAGTCAGCTTCTCTTGCCCCTGCGCTCGTCAATACTAACATGCCTACAGATCCCGATCGACGCCACACCTGAGCAGAAAATTGACCACATAGTCCGCAATGCTTCGTGCATCCTCCGTATCGGTAGGACTTGCCCGACTCCGCTTCCACGTTGGCCTGCATGACCATTTTCACAGTACCGACGCGCCACACCTCGTACACTCACCTCCGTGACGGTTTCGTGCGCGCCTTAATGGCGCGTCTCCAGCTTTGCAAGTTTCGTGGAGTCCTTTCCGCCGAGACAGAAGCTACTATGCAGTCTCCCCTCCGCAAACTCAAATCGATCTTTCCCAATACTAAACTCTCCAAAGGTCATCCCCTCGACGTGCACCTCACTGCACCCACTGGAGACCCAGCGCGACCGAGGAGCTTAGTGTTTTCAGATTTGGGAGCTGTTGAGAGCGACTGGCTCGCGGAGGAGTTCGTTCTAGCATACTTTGAAGGAGAGGGAATTAGCCCACCGGTGAGCATCACCCTCTGTTGCCCAAAGTCCATGCTTATCATCCACGTAGATGAAAAAGGAGACTATAGAGCACGTTAGAAGTCTTTGAATCTAGAATTAGTACGAATTAGCAAATTGCAATTAGAACAACCCATGGAGAACAGGGAGTATAATCTCTCGTCGTCCCGTTTAGCTCAGTTGGTAGAGCGCGTCACTAGTAATGACGAGGTCAGTCGTTCGAGTCGGCTAATGGGAATTTTTTTCCAGTCTCGCAGACATGTACACACGGAGAACGAAACAAGAATGAAGTGTGGTGACTAGTTAGACTAGGATCCTTGGCTGATTTTTCCCATTACCCATACTAGTACTGTTTGAGTAATAGTACTAAAATGGGTTTCAAGTACAACCTTGTTCCCGATGACTACAATTTCACTTACACGCTTATCGAGGCCCCTACGTTGTGCGTGCACACCCAGACGCTCGGTGTTGCCCACAGCAGGCGGCCTCTTACCGAGTTATCAGGTCACATTTAGAACATATACTACCAGTGGTCCAAGTACCTCGTCTTCCCTACTTCACACCGCCCTCGACGGGAAACAAAGAACGTCTCATTCAGCCAGGGAGGACTCGGTCGGACCATTCCAACTTGGTATATCACAGGCAGCCCTGAGACGCGGGGAAAAGGCCAAGAAATGGTCAGAGCTGAGTCTCGGTGGCAAGGGTGAGTCATTTCAACTTCTCGATGTCTTCTAATGGCGATGTGTTCTAGTGGTACGCACAACTCAACGTACTACGAATCTATCCGTGATTCTGCTCGGCGCTGGTCTATCGGCCGTGCTCGTCTACGCGCTTACCTCGGAACTCTTTTCGAGGAACTCGCCCACTGTGCTTTATAACGACGCCTGCGAACGAATCAAAGGATCCCCCCGGGTGAGTCCTATACTTTCGACGACCGAGTGATCATCAATGAATCGGGTAGTAGGTTACCAAGTACCTTCAGTCACCCCTCAATTTCCACAACAATCCGCCATCTTCTGTTCGGCCGCGTCACCGACACCGACATGTGGCATCACAAATAGCAGTCGACTCCTCCGGGCGGGAACATATGTTATTGAACTTTTACGTTCAAGGTTCCTCGGGGTCTCTTCCAGCGGAAGACGACAAGGACCACCAGTGGTCCAGTTACGTTGATTCGCTAACATCCATGACGTTTGAGGACGTCAAGGAGAAAGTGGCTCCGTTGGCCGAGTCGGCGAGAAGCGCTTTCAAGTATCTCAGAGGGGATCATATCCCTGCAGCGATGCCTCCAGTGACAATGGACAAGGAGAAGAGCAAGGGAGGAGAAAAAGTGGTCGAGCGCTCCTGGTGGGGGCTAACGGGCCTGTTTTCCGGAATTCGAGGGCGCAGATCACACGATGTGGGTGGTCATGGTGCAGGGACAACATGGACAGAGGGGGAAGTACACGCAGATCTCGTGAGGGTGCGTCAAATCATTTCTCGGCCGTCAACTCAGCCATGATACATGAAAGAGTAAAACGAGTGCTGTGCTCTTTGTTCACCCATGTTCACGTCTGGTGGGGTGCAAAGGGGCATTGCATACTGACAACGTGACATCACAGACCGATGAGGGATACTTCGTGTTTCGGTACCTCCTTATAGACATACCAAGTGCGTATCGTTTTCGTTGCTATTGGAGGACCACTAATTGGACTTGTTCATAGATTCGGAAAGTCGCAACCCGATCAGGGTATTTGTCGAGCGGGCGCCAGGTGTTCGCGAGAACGAGCCTATTATGCGGTTTCATTCATCCTGAACACGCACCAGGCGTCGTACGTTCATATCGAGAACTGAGGTGGAAAGGACTGGAGTCCGATTAACATCGTGCTCGAACGTAGTCACCGTGCACCAATGTAATGCATATTATTATAATGAAACCCAACAGGATCTCAGCCAGTTATGATGGGAATCACGGAGGTCGGAAATGCAAAGAGGGCATGGACGATGACTACTCTCCGAAGAGCCTCTGAACGCGTTTCAAGACGGAGTCTTTCTCAGGGTCTGGTTCAAAGCGTGTTGTGAATGAGATGTATATAACGTACGTCCAGTCAATACGGGCGATTGACATACCATATGGATGATCCTTGGATGGGATCTCAAGAAGCGTAGGGAAGGTTTGCTGGTAGCGATCGACCGTCGGTCTGATCTTCTCAGCAATCTAGACCAATTGAATGCAGATCGTGAGCGACGAGATGCACTGGTCCGTATGTGGAACATACATGCTGGTTGATGAGCAGGATAGCTACATCCTTGCGTTCTGTGAATTCTTGAAAGGCTGCCTCGATAGTCGATGTCTGGGTTTCTGAGCAAGGGTCAGAGTGACGGGGTGAGGTTGCACTGCTAGTTGGCGCACTGGCATCGACGACGAGAAAGTTCTTCTTCTGTTGTTCATTGATGTGGCCGACGCCTGCGAGCAAGAGGCCGGTGATCGAGTCCTGCAGGGACGAGCTTGAGTAGACCAACGGGTAGAGAGAATGGGTGCATACTTCGTCGCCAATGACCGCGATGAGCGTTCTGTCCTTGAAGGATGCGTGCGCCGCCATACTGCGCTACGAATGGCAACAAGGTTCAAGTGACGACCACGACTAGTAGCGTGATGAACCGCATCTTTGAGGACACACTGCTTTACGTTCTCCACCCTCCGCTGCCCCTCGCCGACAACGCCTCATGCGCCTCCATCGCCGCCTGCATCCGCGATCTCGTCCCGACCTTTCTCCCGGACTTCATCTGGCACCGTGACCCCTTTCAGCTAAAAGTCGTGCCAGAACCAGATGCACGTCGTGGCGAGGACAGACACGTTCTCGAGGGCCGCATGCGCGTCGGTGACGCCGTTGATGACGAGTGGTGCGTCGTCTGGCTCCTCAGAGAGATCTCCAAAAAGTGGGACGTCGTCATCGGGTCCGTCCATACTCGCTCTCATTCGTCCAGCTCCCACTCACCCAGCCCACGCCAGCATCTCCGACTCGGACGGCGAGTTCTTGCTCATCGAAGCGGCCGAGTCCCTGCCCCGCTGGGTGAACCCCTCGAACGCGACTAACAGGGTGCGCACCCCTTCTTCCCCAGAGACGGTGAGGACACGTCAGCTGAACGACCATGTGTGCTCTTACGCTGTAGGTGTGGATATACAGTGGCCGCCTGCACCTCGTCCCCGTCTCGCACGTCTCACCACCCAGCAAGCCGAGAAAGCGTCCCCGTGCGCCTGGCGCGAGGGAATTCAAAGACGAGGACCACCCAGCCGCAGACGGAGAGGACGAGTATATCGCGGTTGAAGACGCGCTCACTCTGGTGCGGGATGCATCCATCGACACTCTTGCTCCCCAGGCCGTCGAAGATGTTGTGTGGCAGCGGATCTCGGGGTATCCAGGTGCGGCACGCAACCATGTGCACATGACCATGGCATACCTCCCTGTCGACATCGCTCGCGCCCTTACTGTCGACCGGTCACTCGTTCAGAAGCCCGTCGAGACGTTTTACACTCGCGATGCAATCCAGCTCCGCGTGGGTGCAATTTCTCGCCTGGGTAGCATCTCCTGACGGACGGACGGTCATAGGCTGCTCACAAAATGGCGCGTTTTTCGCCACGTCCGAACATACTTTGTAGCATCAAAATGACACGAACTGCTTACGCTCAATTGTTGGGCCAAAAGTTTTATCCACCCAAGATATTTGGCAGCTTCGAGGAGAAGGAAGGGACAGTACCCTGGCGTTGGCGGGATGTCGGCATGAAGCTGGTCAGCCGTCGCACTTGACCAATTCACACAGTCACTCACACAAGATCGTTTCAGGCCTGTGGATTCGAGATGCTGTTTCAAGAATCCAAAAATCGTTCTGACGTTATAAAATTAAATGCGGAAGCGCAGACATTTTCCGTAAGTCTATTGAATTGTATCTACTCTCTGGTTCATCCGATCGCTCATTCTTCCCGCCATCAGGCCGAGGCTCGTCGGGATGCTCTTCGTCGCTCACCAGATTACAAGGCATATCTGAGCCGTCTTGTTGCCATTGGCTACTTCCGCGGCGAAATCGAGGGTTCACAGTTATGGAATGAACTTGAAATTAAGGCGGTTGATACGTATATTGAGGTTCGACGGGAAGAGTGCGTTCACGAGTCTAAGATTTGAGTGTCCTGTGCTTGACTTACCGGTCAACTTTTCGACAGTGACACATCGAGGCCATCATTTGCAGCCCTGTTTAATGCTGCACTTTCTTGTGCCGCTGAAATGTTTTCGGATGTCGATGTAGTGCAAACGGAGGATTCGGATGAATGGATGAACGTGGATCCCAAGGACTTCGAAGAGGTACCTGAGCGTCCCATGCGCGATGGCAGCTCGACTGTAGACCCACACGCAAACGATGAAGGGACCGCGGAAGATAGGATCGCAACAGAACAAACGAACAAACTTCGCGATCTCGCTGCAAAAGTGGAACGATTCGTAGAAGGAGAAGGAGAAGTAGAGGGTGCACGATTCGAAGAGTATGTCCTGCTTATTCCAGTGTGGTCTATAGCATCTGACGTTTCTCGCTTCTGCCTACCAGTGAAGCGTTATCCGACGAGAATGGCACGGATAGTGATGACGAAGATATGTTCGATGACGAGCCATTCACTGACTCGGAAGACGAAAAGTCGGATGCTGAAACTCGGCAAATGGCAGAGGCGGCTCGCCAGGAGGCAATGGATAAACTCGTCCCTGCACTTCCGGCTTCCGAGTATGGCCAAATGCCCGCTTCTTTCAATACGCAACGTGTGGCCAAGACGACCCTCCTAGCCGAGCAAGCTGATGGTGGATCTGCTAAAGATGTAAGTAGCAGTGACGTTACCATGGAAGAAGTTAGCTCGCCAGCGCAAGCTCGTCCGATCCGCCCTCCGCTTCTTACTCGTGACAAATACGAAGGGGTCGATTCAGATGATGAGTCCTCTTCGTCTGACCCATTAGCTGGCGGTGATGAGGAGGACGTCGAGTCGGAGGAAGACAGGCCTCAGGTGGTCGGCGAAATCGAGGTGGACATGAACGAAGAAGAGGCCGAATTTCTCGAATTTTCACGCCAAGCTTTGGGCATATCTGACGACATGTGGGATGATATAATCAAGGAACGACGTGGGCGAGGAGGTGCGTGATGTTGGAACTTGCAACACATGAAGGGATGGCTAACGATGATGTCCAGCGTTCGTCCCGGAGAGTGTGAAGACGACGAAGAAGGAAGCGACGACACCAAAGACGGCATCCGAGCAACCTCGGCCGTCAGCGTCAGACACCCTTCCCAACAGGAACCCCAACCTGGACTCATTCGAGGCGGTCATGCAAGCGATGGACGCGGAGCTATCGCGCATGCAACAATCGACGGATGGGTCAGAGCCCCAGCCGCCAACAAACAAGGCTAAAGGCAAGGCCCGTGCAGTCCCAATGAATATTGACATGGACATGGACATCGAGGCCTCCATGCAAGCGGAACTAGACAGTTTGTTGGAGCGGGAGGATGCAGGAGACTCGGACGGGGAGATGGAGCAACCAGGCATGGATTATAACTTGATCAAGAATTTCCTGGAGAGTTTTAAAAATCAAGCTGGACTGCCTGGGCCTGTCGGGAACCTGGCTGGAAGATTGCAGCCTGGCTGGACTCTACCCAGGGACGATTCGTGATCGAACACACGGCGGTTGTGGTGTAAATATTCTGGTTGATTAATCTGACCCGAGCTGGAGCTTGTCTATAATTGGCCAGAGGATGGGAATCAAAAATGTAGGATTGATTGTCTTTTAGTAGTAACTTTGAGGCGTCTGTGAGAATGCGAGATTTCTGAACGGAACACGTTACGGTCATGATCCACGCAGTTCTCATCTGTCAGCCATATTTTCTGCACTCGTTCTCACTGTCTGCCTAACGCCTAACGCCACAGTCAACACGTCCGGCATTCCGAGGCTGACCAAGTTTTATACGCCCCTCCACCAATCTTCTCAGACTGTCATCCAAAAGATATTTTCCCTGATCTCGGTTCGCCCAGCGAGCCTGTGCAACTTCCTGGATGCACCTGAACTTGAGGCGTTCATTGGCCCCAAGGACGGCTCGGACGAGCGATGGCGAGTCGTGTATAGGAACTACGCCACGCTGTACTTTGTCTTCGTCGTCGACGGTGCCGAGAGCGAGCTAGGCATACTAGACTTGATCCAGGTGAGCGTAACTTTGGGCGCTCACGGCGCCACCACTGGCCCCCATAATCTTTTTTTACGAACACGAAACACAAAAAGGTCCTCGTGGAGGCGCTGGACCGGGCATTCGAGAACGTCTGTGAACTTGACCTGGTATTCCATTTCGACGAGGTAGGCTTTCCACACGCAAAGGGGGTTAAATTTTACTTTACGCCCAATGCGATGGATCAAGGTCCACCATATGCTTGCCGAGATCATCCAAGGCGGCCTTGTGCTAGAAACGAACGTGGAGGAGATCAGCAACTCGGGTACGTGTGATCATTGGGACATTGTTTTTGGCGTGCATGCGTTGGGTCCCTGGCTTATCAGATAACACACGAGATGCTGATGGGACTTGCAGCCAAGATGGCATCCAAGGCGCGAAAGGACTCGTTCGTGTCATCGAACCCCCTCACCCTGGGGACTGGTATAGGAGGTGCACGGAATGGGGCGTTACCGACCCCCTTGGGATGGTTGACGGACAGGCTGACGGGGGTGAGCGGACGATAGTTACACATGACCAGGTACCATGGATGTGGTATATTACAGCACGCATTTACATCGGACACCCCAAACAAGACAGCCAGTGCTACCGACAAAGTGGAGAGGTGCTTGGTAAGATGAGGAGACTTCCCTCGCTGACTGTGTGAAACCCGAGAGGAACCGACCTGAATCTCACGTTACCAGGCCTGACATGCCTAGAAGATGGGTCAGTTGATTGCTAAAGTAAGAGAGAAAGGACGTGCGTTTCTTTTTCTTTTTGCCGGCACCCGCAGGACCCCTAACAGGAGCGACGTCCTGGGGACTTGGGGCAGAGGAGGGTGCTTTTGGGGTTGGTGCCCTTTGGGAAGATGGTGTTGATACGGGTTGGGTGGGCGGAAGTGGGGGACCCGAGGCCGAGGGCATGGCATTGCTCTCGTAGGGTTGGGAACGAGATGCGGTTATGTTGGAATGCATTGCGGTCGTCTCCATGGCGCGTATCATGAGTGAATTATTTTGGTGTTTTCTCGGGCCATGGAACTTCTTCTCGGGGGCATCGGTGGAGTCGCCTACGTTGAGCGCGTCGATGGTGGTTTTCTTGGGTGCAGAATCGGGCAAGGAAGGGTCGATTATGGGCCACACGAAACCGGAACGTGGGGTGTAATCGGGTCGGTGTCTGCGAAGGAGGTCGAGGGAGGACTGGAGGGCGTTGAGGGAAGTGAGCTGGATAGGGGTGATTGAGCCACGCAGAGGGAAGGGAGGGCAACGCGTACGAGTCTGTTTGAGAGGAGGGTGTAGAGGTCGGGGGACTGGTAGATGCGATTGTTGATGATAAAGTATGCGGCGAGGGGCTTCACTTGGTCTGGGGAGAAACGCTCGCGCTTGTGGATGATGAAGAGGGAGGGAGGCTGAGCGTGCGCGAGGGCGAACTCGATGCCTGTGAAACGTCTGGATTGGGGTGAGATCAAGTACCGGGAGACTGGGAATGCACCAACCTGAGTTCTTCTGCCTCGTTCAAGATGGGTACTCCTGTGTGCATTGTCTGCATGCGTAGCACCTGGTTGTTGCTCTGCTTGTCGTAGAACATGGACGTAGCAAAGTAGTCAAGGACATTATCGAGTGAGAGGGATCCATGTGCTAGTATCCACTCGTGCCAGATGAAGAATCGGTGTGAGTAGTCGTCACCCGGGTGGAGATCGTCGTCCGACATCGTGCGAGTCTCTCACAAACTTGCACCTTTAAAAATGACGCTCGACTGGCAATCTGATAGTAAATGGCCCTCCCCGCCATAACTCGCCATCTCCGCTCACATGTCGGTGCGGGCATACTCTGCGCAGTCGGCTACTTTGATCCGTGAGTGTTCTCCTCCTCCTCCTCCTCCTCCGACGCGACCCCTCCCCAGTGGAAACTGGAGTGTCGACATCCAGGCTGGGACCACCTTTGGCTACCGTCCCATGCTCTTCGTCGTCCTCGTCTCCGGCATCACAGCCATCCTCTTTCAGGTATCCGTCTTTCCTCTCTTTTCATAACGCGTCCCGTGTTCAGTCGCGTCCGCCTCCCTTAGGTCTTGGCCACTCGACTTGGTTGTGTCACTGGTCTAGGTTACACCCATCATTCCCTCCTCTTCGCCCCGCTCACATTTGTCAGACCTCGCCGCAAACTGTCGTATTTTACTCCATGATCATCCGCGACACCCCCGCCTCCTCCGCTTCCTTGTCTTATATCCACTTTATGTCCTCTCTGAAATCGCAATCATAGCCACGGACCTCGCAGAACTCCTTGGCACAGCAATAGGCATCACCTTGCTCATCCCTGCCCTCCCCCTATGGGCGTGCGTCCTCCTTACTGGCCTCGATGTCTTCCTCTTTCTCCTCATCACCGACCGCTCTCATGCAGCACGTCCCGTCAGGCCCGTCGAAATCGTCATCATCATCATGGTACGCTCCCTTTCTTCTCTTTTCCTTGTCGCTGAATCCCCGTCGTGTCAGGTGGTCGCCGTCTTCGTTTCCCTCATCGTACTCGCTATCAAGATCAAGCCTGTCTGGCCCCAAGTTTTTCTTGGATTTGTGCCCTCCGAGAAACTCTTCAGCACCCAGCCAAACGCTATATACACAGGTCCTTTGACCCACTCGTCCCTTCATTTCTCTCTCTGACCTCGCTTCGCCTAGCCATTAGCATCATCGGTGCAACCATCATGCCCCACGGCCTTTTCCTAGGCTCTTATTTTGCCACTCAAGATCGCCTTTCCTCTGTCCCCCTTCCTTCGCCCGTTGTTCCACAACATTCGTCCCCCCGATCCAGCTTTCGACAGCATTGCTGCTCAATATTTTCGTTCACCAAGATGAGCCACCATGATTTTACTGACAGATCTACTCCCCACCGATTCCGACGAAACAATTCTCTTTCGTTCATCCAAGCCCATCTGACTCACGCAGTGGCAGACATCACCCTCAGCCTCCTGGTTATTGCTATACCCATCAATGCCGCGTACGCGTGTTTTTTTTTCTTTTCACGTCACATGACAGTGCTTGAGCTTGACATCCGAACCCCTAGAATTCTCATCATCTCGGCCGCAGTGCCTCAAGCATCCTTGTCCACATCCTTTGGCATACCTCGCATGTATCACCTCATCCTCAATACCCTTGGCAAGGGTGAATCATCAAATGATTGCGGTGCTTTCTCGATCACTCATGTTTTCCTTCAGGGATAGCATTCCTTTTTGCGTTTGCACTCGTGTTTTCTGGCCAGGCGGCCTCCATCACGGCCACATTTGCCGGTCAGGTCGTCTCCGAAGGCTTCCTGCAATGGAGCATCTCTGTAAGCTGTCGCTCGCGAAAAACGTCATGGTCTGGCGCTTATGCCCCCTCGCGTTTTTTCCCGTCAAAATGGACAGCCATTCCTTCGTAGGCTCGTAACGCGCGTTCTCAGCCTGATACCCTCCATGATCGTCGCTATGGCGTTCGGCCGGTCTGGCCTTGGTACCCTCCTCGTCGCATCACAAGTTGCACTCTCGATCGTTTTGCCGTTCGTCATGTTTCCACTCATATTCCTCACTTCCTCCAAAACCGTCATGTCCGTCGACGACCCCAAAGCAACCATTAAGACGAATGAGTCGACAGATGAAACGCAGACCATCGGCTCTAACGATGCTGTGCGTCTACAGCCACCGACCGCCACATCGTCAGAGCTGTCCGAGGGCTCGGTCGAAGACGTCAAAAGTGTCACGATTGACAAGCCCTTGCCAGTGGAGGCTCTCGACGCAAAAAGGCGCGTTGACACCATTAATTTCAGCAACTGTCAATCTGTATCAGTCATGGCCTACGCGATTTGGTTGGTCATCCTCATCGCCAACATTTATGGCATTGCAACATTGGGTTCGTCTGGGTAGACGCTGGGCATAACAACGACAATATATACATACATGATGTACTTCAAAACATCGCTGTGACGACATGATCACTGGCACTAATCATACACGATTGCAAACGACCACTTTCGCAGGAGATGTCTCGAGCCGTCAATCAGAACGCAACCTTGTTCGTGAGGCCATCCATCTCCCGCTCGTAGCAACGATGTTGGCTGACCTGATAGGCAAAGTTGGAAACGAATCCCTTTGAGTCCTTGTGTAGCTTGGGCAGATCAGAAGTCATCGAAAGGACGCTGTATCGACCCGTAGAAACAATGCCATAAGACGACACCACTTCGTCATCATACCCGCCAGGAGCAAAGAGGTCGACATTGGGCAGCTTGACATCGTTGCGCAAAAACGCTACAGCTAAAATAATCGATCGGATCAGCTACGTTGTTCGCCTTGTCAACGACCGTCAATACCTTCGCCCACAGCAGCAATAGGCTTGCAGTGTCCAAACGCCTCCCTAACCCAATGTATCACGCGACCATTGCTGGCAAGTGCCTTGACGTGTTCTGCCCCAGATGGAATGTAGACAGCGTCGAACAACGTTGACCGCTGCCCCTCAAAGTGGTGGTCCGCAAAGACTCTGGACCCCATAGCCTGACTGGCCATTGGTTGGATATGCCCGCGTCGCGGCCCAATGACATAGCATATGGTCTTGAAGCCTGTCAAGGCTGTGCGGACTGCTTGCATCTCCACCTCGTTGAAACCGTCGGCGATCAGGAAGGCAATACGACGCGAGAGGATCGTCGGTTCCTTGGGCATGTAGTCTCTCTGCGACAAGCCCCTACTCTTCTTTCCATGATATCTCCAGCTGGGTAGAGTTGGGACTTCGCCGCCCACGTTCGTAGCCACGGACTTGGCCAGGTCAAAATCAATGTTGTTCAGCACGTTTACGTACGACTTGTAAACGACGGGATCCTCGCAGTGACTCAGTTCAAAGGAAATGGCGTTCGTGAGATGAATCTTCTCATAGGAGGAGAGAGAATTGAAAAAGAGCTGCGCATGGTTGTAGTGTTCTTGGAATTTTTCCCCTCGCGCGCGCTGCTTGATCCCCTCAACACGTTGCGCGTAGCTATAAAGGTGTCAGTAAGTCCCCGATAATTAACTGGTACAACTTACTCTACATAACCTTCTTCTGTAGGGACAGGTTGGCCAATGCCCTTCCGATTAGGCCAATAATTGACAGTGCTCTTGACGATCCGATGTCGGGCTTGACCATCTCGGTTATGGTTCATGACTGGGCAGATCGGACGATTGATGGGCAGCTAAAAATCAGTCAGTGTCACCTATGGAATGACGAGGACGTTATCGCAACAACATACCTCTTGGAAATTGATCCCAAGTCGAGTGATTTGTGTATCAAAGTACGAGAAGTTGCGACCTTGCAACAATGGATCGTCGCTGAAACCGATTCCCGGAACGATGTGGCTGGTACAAAAGGCAACTTGTTCGGTTTCCGTGAAAAACTCATCGACGACACGGTTCAACACCAACTCTCCGATCTCTTCGAGGGGCACTAATTCTTCCGGCCACACCTTCGTCGCATCCAATATGTCAAAGTCGAATTCATGTTCGCGAGCCTGAGGAATAGTCTGAATAGCAAACTTCCACCTGGGATACGCTCCGTTTTCGATGGCCTCGTTCAGGTCTTTACGGTGGAAGTCGGGATCCTGCCCCGAGATCTTGAGTGCTTCGTCCCAGAGAAGGCTGTGGACCCCAAGTTCTGGAATGAAGTGAAATTTGACAAAGTGACGTTCGCCCTTGTCATTCAGAAGAGTGTACGTGTTAACGCCGAAGCCTTGCATCATGCGGAAGGATCGTGGAATACCGCGGTCAGACATGACCCACATCACCATATGGGCCGCTGATAATGCATGGGTAGGATGAAGCGGGACGAATATGCACAACTCACACTCGGGTTGGAGGCCAACAAAGTCCCAGAAATTGTTGTGCGCACTTTGGCCAGTCGGAACTTCGTTGTGCGGCTCGGGCTTCACGGCGTGAACGAAATCGGGGAACTTGACAGCATCCTGAATGAAAAAGACAGGGATGTCGTTCCCGACGATGTCCCAATTGCCCTCCTGCGTGTAGAATTTAACCGCAAACCCTCGAACGTCGCGGACCGTATCCTGCACACAAACGCAGGGGTGAATGTAAGTAAACCAAATATCAAAACACACGCACGGCGCTTCCTCTGGGACCCTGGACCGTGCTGAACCGAACGAACACGGGTGTTGTGCGCGAAGAGTCGGTCAGCACCGGTGCGTACGTATACTTTGAAGCACGGTCGTCCTTGACTTTGAAATACCCGTGAGCGGCAGCACCACGAGCATGTACAACACGCTCAGGAATA
>JBBPLL010000026.1:35812-84092 GCA_038089755.1 Leccinellum rugosiceps | reverse complement strand
TGGTCAAAGCGATGGATTTTCTCTCGGGAAATCTGATCCTCGAGCAGCATAGGGCCATTGTCTTCACCGCTACCACCGATCACTCTGAGCCTGATGAATATGAGTTGGCCAACACCCGGAAATCGACTCGTATGTTACGTACCAATTGTTTGTGTCGGATACTTTGACACCATGGTCTGTAGTCAAATCTTTGCCGGACCGCGGCTCTTGGATGTCACGCTGTAGATCGACAACCTTGTCTGTTGAAGCCATGGCGATTACAGCCTTTTTTGCAGAGTCGATGAGAGAAGACATGGCAGCTAGAAAAGAAAGTCTTTAGTTTACATACATACGTAGCCCCTAACTTAATTCACGGTGTTCAATTGCGTCAGTGGTGCTCCGCTTCCTGTTTGGGATGTATGTCAATCCCTTGATCAGGCAAGTAGTCCCTATCCATAGAATGGGAAATTTCGAAATCAGCTAGGAGCTATTGTATGACCCTAGTCAAGCTAGGATGACGTGGACAGCTAGACTGGTGACCACTGAAGAGGTAGTACATTGAACCTGCTACCCCTGACAGGATCAATTCCCTTGCCTTTTGTTCCCGTCAAAGACCAAATATATTTAGACGTATAATCCAGCACGTTTAACATAAAGCCAACTAAATGCGTAACAGTCCACAAAGACAATAAAGACATGAACGAACAAAAGATAGCGAAAGTGAGAAAATGGAGTATTCTCGAATAAACATACTGCCTGAAAATCCTCGTCAAGGCAATGTACGCAGGCATGAAGTTCGAGACCACGCTCGTCGCTAGGTTCGTGATGCACCACGAACGGTACGATGCGTAATACATCCACAGATAGCGTAGGATGATATGATACGTCCTTGGCAAACAATAGACGAGTCAATCATCAACTGCGACGAAGCGATTGGCGAAGCCATTCGCCCAATCTGAAAGTAGCTGAGGAATATGGCCACACCAGCAAGACATGAAGAACTCACGCATAGGAGCCACATATGTGCAGAAAAGTCTTACTTGACATCGGCACAGTTGCAGTGAGCGGACATCCCAACCCAACCTTTGCCGCACTTGTCGCACCAACCTCTCCGACCGCCGTCGACACCGATGGCCTTGGTGGTCACCGAAGGAGTAGAAGATACAGACTCGTCACGGTGAATGCTGACCAAGTGGCGACCAAGATCATGTTTGCGACTGAACGAGCGCCCACAAGAGCGATGGGGGCAAACGTGAGGTTTCAGTCGATTAGGATCATGTGTTGCCATGTGGGTTTTCAGATTGTAAGCTCGAGCAAAGGCTACCGAATAGTCGTGAGTGGAGAAAGAAAACGTAACAATGAATGCAAACGAACCTCGCGGACAAGTTGGACATTGATATTTCTTGCGGGGATCTTCCTTTGACTGATCTTCCACACCACGGACTGACCTGGCTTGCAACACAGGGGACGGCGTACTTTGCAGATGGCCCATGTTGGACGGAGATACGGTCTCAGTCCCGATATAACTGAGACCATAGAAGTCTGCGGTTGTAGACTTGGGAACGGCAGCGATGCGTGTGGCACCGCCGTAGTCTGAATAGCTTGTACGTTTGAAGGTGGATTCCACACCTGGCGCAGCGGAAGTATTGCGCGGGCTGAGAGGTAGAGAGCCAAAAGTGCTGGGATCCACAGTGATAGGGAGGTTGTTGCTGCCCTGCACAGCGCTGCCGCCGTAGTCAGAGCAGCCACTGCCTATGCGAGTCCTTTGAAAGTCCATTTCGAGGTCGAGGGGGAATGAGCAGTCTGTTGGAGGATACGAGGAGTCGGAGAAATTATAAAAGGATTCGGAACGAGTAGAATGTGTCTCGTATGCACTCTCGGAGGAGACGGTAATGGTAGAGGGAGGACCACACGTTGGGGTATCGGATCTCAAAAAGGAGTAGGCGTCATTGGAATCTACGGTGAGGAGCTGAAGCTGGACTTCGTTGAAAGCCGCGAGGCTGGAGTCCAATTCAAGTTCAAAGAGATCGGGGTGGGGGGCGAGGATGTCAGATGGCGAGTGAAATGAAACAAAGTCGAGGCCTTGTTGCTGCTTGGCGTAGTCTGAGCCGTATGTATCAACGGCGGAATAAAAGGAGTCGTTGAGAGGATCAGACATGGCTAGCTGTTCAGTGCTGCGGAGGTGTCTGGTGTGACTCCTTTTTGACTTGGATCGAGTTAAGGGACTAGAATCGAGGTGGGCGAATTGGCTGCTGCGGACCACGCAACTTGTCGTATATATCCACCATTACATCAGCTAAGATTCCCACCCATTTCACACTGCCTTCTCTCCGTCGGGCCAGCCGACGTCGCAACCATACTAATCATCATCACGTCAGCGGTCACACACACCGAATCGAATTTCCCTCGCCCAACCTCCCTCTTGTGAGCTTGGCGTCGCCCTCTGTCTTCTTCGTGTTCATTCCGAATCCGTCCCGCCTCATGTAAACCCGGACGCGCGGCCCATAGCTGCCACCGATCACCTACCTCCTTTTTGATCGGAGGCGGCCGTCAGCCGTTTCATCGTAAACGGTGGGAGCTTACCGATGGCAGTGTGGAGTCCTTATGGCTTAGGGTGCGTTCACCTTTCGCCCACTCCGACTCTTTTCCGGCGCCTTCAGTGCAAAGTCTCTGCGAACATCTGGTAGAGGAGTGCGCAGCACCATGCATGGGAATCAGGATATGTTTCTCCGCAGCACACACTTCGAATGCATAGCAGCCCTCTGAGAGTTTAAACTCTTTTTCCCATTCCGGCCACCGCTGACCAACACGGTGCTACTAAGCCTAGGAGGAAAATCTCTTCAGCTTACTGTTTTGGTATCCGTCATCACGGCCCACAGGCTACTTATGACTGGAACTCAGTCACATCCTCGTCGGTGGTTGCATACGTCGTCTACTCGGGGTTCAAGACCCTGGATGCATGCATGTTCAATAATCGATCGTACCCATACATCAAAGGCTGTGGCTTGCTTTATTAGGGCTGTGACGAATAGGCTCCATCCCGCCATATGTACCCTCTGAACGTGATCGTATTTGCCGGGAAGCACGACCACACTTGCCACACCTTTGCGCCCATCGAGACTGTCCTCGTGCGCGGATTGGTCCCCGCGAATCTAGGAGGAACATATCCCGACTTATGCTATGATTCTCCACTGCACATCACACACATCGCCCGCCTAGCTCAATCGGATAGAGCGTCAGACTCTTACGACTAGGCGATCTGAAGGCTGCGAGTTCGACCCTCGCGGTGGGCTAGAGTTTTCGATTCCTTCCGTCATTTTTTAGCAAGAGCTCTGAAGCTTCCTTCGATATCCTGATATCGCGCGCCTTCCAGTACTCGACCAGAATCAAATGTGCTTAGAGATAACAATAATTCAAATATTCCGTCCATGTACTCTATCTACCAAAGAATCTGGTATCCTCACAGGTCGTGAGATCTGAGATATCGTCAAGTCCATCAGTTTTCGTAGTCGAATGGTCAACATTCTGTTCATCCACGGAAAGTGCAACAGCTACTCAGATAAATCATTTAGTCCATCTCCCAAATATGAGAGGATAATACATACCTAATCATGTAGGGGACAGTGGCTGCTAACAAGCAGACAAACGCTGTCCAGCTGAGGTATATTCCATTCCCGTATGACACATCGATGCCAGACACTATGCCTTGGGCAAGCTGCATCGTGTTAACACTTTCGGCTTTCTTAACGATCGCGGTCCAGATGGCCACCCCAATCAGGATGAATAGTGCAGAGAGAACAGACGTGGTGGCTGAGAAGAAGAACAAGACAGTCCTCCGAAGTACCCCGCTGCGGGAGACTTCAACGGACAGTACAAAATGAGGAACAGAGCGAACTCACGTGAACAACGAGAGCGCTGTGAGTAAGGTGCCGAGCAACAGGAAGTAGTATGCAACATGAGAATTAGTTCCCAAGTATGAGGAATTGATGAAGTTTGTATCGGCAAAAATGTAGGTGGTCAATTGTGAATAGTTGGTCAGCATGTCGGATGTGATGATTGTATACGGCTGGAATCTGGCGGCAGCAGTGTGATTCGAGCACTGCCCAGCAGAGGCGTTGACGTAGGCGCAGTAAGAGTAGAGTCCGAACTCGTACTGCTGCCGGAGTCCAGCCCCTTGTCCCAAGGGAGCTGAGGCATTGTTCGTGTATAGGCCTTGGATGGGGTCATTGAATGCTTGAGATAGTGCTTGGCTTTATCTTCGTTGAGGCTTGGGCGATGTATCAAGTACAAGAACGACTTACCCGTAGTTTGAAACATTGATGGTGGCCTGGTCAGGTAGTCAGACCGGGTGAGGTTGGAGTGGGACTGAAGGATTACCATGGAGATTCCACGAGGAACAGTGGATGTATTAATTTGCCCCACCTATTCACGGTCGATAAGATGTACGATTGATATGTGCTCTGGGACCTACATGGACAAAGATCAACAACAACAATGCAGTGAAGCTGAAGAGCGGTTAGACATGCAAGGACATGGTTTTGAACGACATACGAGAAAAAGGAAGCGCCTACGATGCAATATTCCCCCTTCATGACAATAACATGGAAAGATGAAGAGATGGAGAGGTGCGACGCTAAGATGGACGTTGAAAACGCAGGAGCCTCGAGGACATCCTAAGCTTTACGGCAGAGCCGAACCAGCGTCTTTTCAAGCTCCGACTACCGCTGGAGCTGCTTGGGCTTCCAAATACGATGTACGTAGAGAATAAAACTTTTGATTACGCGTTGTATCTTGTCCAGCACGCTGTCTGAGGAAACAGCTGAGATATAACCCTAATGTCCAGGCTTGTGTCTCCCAAGTCTCTGGTTCGCAACCTCGTCACCTCTGAGCCAGGCCCTGGTGGGCCACAGTCTCGCGACGACCACGAGGACAATCCGGGCACAAACATATCAGGTCCTCAGGAACGTATCAAGAGAGTCGCAGTGAAAACGATGGACCTTGGAAGGAGTCTCGCTATCCCTCGTTCGCCAACCATGACATCCGACTCCAAACGCGCACTCAACCTCAAGCGCAGGGATAAAGCGCGGACCTCACAGGATCAGGTCCAAGGTAGTGATTTCTCTCAGGAAAGATGGCCTCAAGTCGCCGACTTGCTCATACTTGTTCAAGGTTCCCACTCTGATGGATCACAGACTGCGGATCCCCCACAGGATTCTGCTACGACTGCCCCGAACGATGACTCACCTTTTATCACGCCCCCATCGCCAACGCTTGCACCCGCACGGGCCTTGATGCAGTCTTTTCGAGATTTTGGTTCCGTGCGTGTGATCGTATATCCTTGTTTCTCCCCGTCTGCTTGACCAAGCACTTTGTCGGAATGCAGATGCGTGCAGGAACACAAACTCTCATCCAGGCTCTTCAAGCTCTTCCTTGGGTACAAGA
This sequence comes from Leccinellum rugosiceps, assembly GCA_038089755.1. Classification (NCBI taxonomy): domain Eukaryota; kingdom Fungi; phylum Basidiomycota; class Agaricomycetes; order Boletales; family Boletaceae; genus Leccinellum; species Leccinellum rugosiceps. The sequence continues at coordinate 78,671 of JBBPLL010000026.1, read as the reverse complement.
CCCAGATGACGTGGGCGAACCGATGCCTCAAATCGATTCCCAGATAGAATCTGATAGTGACGAAGAGCCGACGGGGGCACACATCGCCTCTTCTATACACACAATATATCGCACTGTCGCTCGTTCGAGACGGAAGGAAATCTCGCACTCTGTTTTGCCAGACAAGACATCACCTGCGCAGAAGGCAGCGGATAATTCACCCCACGCGGAGCTTCAAGCAAACTTAACTTCTGACGATGATGTCGATGACTTTGAAGCGGCGACACCACGTCCTCCCAGCCCTCGAGAATACTCACAGCCAATGCACCCACCGCCATCGGCTGTGCAACTTGGGCCAGCAATGAGACGGAGGGTTCCCAGTCGCGCTAGCAGTATGTCAACGGTCAAGGTCATTCGAAGGACTCGTTTGGCGGAAAAATTGAAGGAAATATTCGATATGGAAGGCATAAACGAAGTGTTGGCAGGTATGAGGTTTCGTTTGCTTGCGTTCCAACTCTCAACACAAGTCAGAAATACCGTGTTGGCTTTTGCGCTCTGTTTGTAAGTCCTATTCCGTCAAGTCGATCATCCGAGGTTTTCAGTCACGTCTAGTGTTACAGGGTTACATGTATCTCACAAATTCCCACTTATGTTTCTTTGCTCATATGCCGAGTAGAGAGGTATTCATTCAATAGCTCGTAGGGAATAGTGGCTTACGCAGATCCAGAATCAAGTCCTCAAGTCCGGCACTCTTAGCAAGAGGGCTACTCGAACAAAGCGCTGGATCAAACACTGGTTCGTCCTTAGGAACGATACACTTTCTTGGTATCAATCTTCATCGGTAACACATATACTTGAGTTTTTGTGACATTTGCTGATATAACTCAGGATCCTTATTTCCTTAACGGGATTGTTGACCTGCGTTATGCAATTTCTTGTGATCCTTCGGGTGAAAAGGAGATTCGGCTTCGTACTAATCAGAAGACTTTGCTGTTGGCTGTGGACTCTATCCCAAGCAGAGAGGAGTGGGTCAAAGCAATGCGCAAGGTCATATTCAAAACACAAAATAGGGGAGATACTGTCAAGGTAAGTCATAGTATGGGTAGCAGTCTCCATTTCTCATTCTTTCAGATTGCCATACCATATTCCGTGATTCTTGATGTGGAGAAATCATCCGCCATCGAGTTCAGCGAAACGATCGAAGTTAAAGTGTTTGAGAGGGACGAACATTATTCCGTTGACTCGTACTTTTTCGCTTATTTTCAGGACATACACGACGCCTTGGAACACATCCGAGAGGCTGTGCGTACTAATAGATCGTCTCCCGCTAGCTCCCCGCATGCCCTACTGGATACCACAGCCACCCGTCATACCTTACACGACATGGATCGCGCTAGGAGTCTCCCTTCACCAGACGCGAAAGCCAATTCGTCGTTCCGATTATCGTTTTTGCTCCGACCGCTACAGGAATCACTTCCATCTAGCTTGACACGGATGTATGGCGGTCAGGAGCGCTCTGGAGAAGGCTCTGAGGATTTTACCCACATATCAAAGCGGGGCGGGGCATCGTTCGTGCCTCTGACCTCTTCACCTTCGCCGTTGAATCCAGGCTCTGGTAATATTATCGCTTCATCTCCAAGTGAACTACCAACCGATCCTTCGTTGCGGATTCATACTTATCCGCCGTCAACCTCTACAGGAGACTTGAGCTCGGCCTCGTCCTCAAGCAGGGGACTTGTACCAAGTGCACCTTGGAACGTTGGAGTACCATCGTGGCTGAAAGTTCCCCGTAGGGGTGCGAGCCTCGTATCCTCTGGCAACGCCATATCCTCTCCGCTTCCTGAGTCATCAGGAGATGGTCGTGTGCACGAGGTTTATGAATCTTCGAACCCTGGACAAGAATCCGGAGCTTCCAGCGAGCTCGGCTATAGTGTACTTGAGACGTCCGAAGCAACCGTCGACCAAGAGATGGCAGACAAATTCAAGGCTTTTTTTGCCTTCGACGACAGGGAAACGTTGTTTGGGTGTAGGTGGATCATCCCATTTTGGAACAAGACTCTAATAGTGCCCACAGATTTTTCAGGTTATTTATTGCGACTTTTACCAATTTTTGGACGGTTATATGTTTCTTCGAATTATCTCTGTTTCAAATCCACAGGCCCTCTGAGCACGAAGACTAGAGTATGCTCTTCTGCATCATATATGGACGTTAATAAGATTTATTCCATAGATGATATTACCCATCCATGACATTTTGTCTTTGGAGATGACCAGGGCTACTGGCTTCGGTCACTATGGCCTTGTCGTTATTATTAAAGGCCACGAAGAACTTTTCCTTGAATTTGGCTTCGAAGATAGGCGGCGTGCTTTTGTGTCTATTCTGGAACGCCAAATGGAAAGCATCAGGAAGCGGCCGATGACGAGCGAGGCTTCAGCACTAAGTCAGGGGACGAGGGATGCACTTATCTTGGAGGAGTTTGAACCACGGCATTCGCTCGGCAGCGAAGATAATCCAGCTCCATCCTCTGAGGCGATGTCAGAGTCTCTTCCTGCTGTGATGTTCACATCTGCTTCCTCCACCTTCTTGACTTTCAAGCCCAAAGAGTCCTTACACTTTACACTCCTGACTATCGGCTCGAGAGGGGACGTTCAGCCTTACATTGCGCTTGCGAAAGGGCTTATGGCAGATGGGCATCGGGTGAAAATTGCGACCCATGGAGAGTTCCAGCCATGGATTGAATCAGTGAGTGCACACATTTCAAGCTTTATATTATCTGATGGTTATTGAAGTATGGAATTGATTTCGGCTATGTCGGTGGTGATCCTGCAGAGTTGATGCGCCTCTGTGTTGATAATGGTACATTTACGGTTTCGTTTTTGAAGCAATTGAGCAAGGTAAGTGCGTTGCATTTCTTGTCATTCCTCAGCTCAACTAGACATTTAGTTCCGCATGTGGTTTGACGATTTACTGAAAACGTCTTGGGAAGCCTGTCAAGGAACCGATGTACTGGTGGAGAGTCCTAGCGCAATGGGAGGGTACCACATTGCTGAAGCCCTCAAAATCCCCTACTTCAGAGCATTTACCATGACATGGACGAGGACAAGGTGAGCAATTGTGCCGATTCTGAGCCGCGCTCGATCCTGAATCAAAATCAGGGCGTACCCGCACGCTTTCGCGGTACCAGAACACAAGGCATGGCTTTCTCTATGCAGAACACTTGATATTCTAACAACTCGTTAGATGGGCGGTAGTTATAATTACATGGTACGAGGACTAGTACTCCTACTCCACACTTGTCACTGAGGGACTCATACCAGACGTATGTCATGTTTGACCAGGTATTTTGGCGCGCAATGGCTGGGCAGGTAAACCGCTGGCGTCGCAATGTATTGCACTTGGATGGCACAAGCCTGGACCGTATGGAGCCCCACAAGATTCCCTTTCTGTATAATTTTAGCCCAACGATCGTTCCCCCTCCCTTGGATTGGCCTGAATGGATTCGGGTTACTGGTAATTTGTTTGTCCATCCAATGCAATCTTCTCTCACGCAGAATTAGGTTATTGGTTCCTCGATGAAAGTGATACCGCTGCGGTAAAGAAATGGGTTCCTCCCCCTGGCCTCCTGCAATTCATTGATACTGCTCGTCAAACCGGCAAAAAGATAGTTTATATAGGTTTTGGCAGTATTGTGGTTCCCGACCCCATAGGAATGACTCGCTGTGTTGTGGATGCAGTTGTGCAAAGTGGGGTTTATGCTATCCTTTCCAAGGGTTGGTCAGGTCGTCTGTACACGCAAGCAGAATCACCCCAACCTGAGGAGCCACTCCCCGAGCAGATATACAATATCTCGTCGATTCCACACGACTGGTTGTTCAGACGTATCGACGCTGCTTGCCATCATGGCGGTGCCGGTACAACAGGGGCTAGCTTACGAGGTTCGCTCAAAGGCCACTACTGCCTCGTAGTTTGAGACTAAGACTTCTGCAGCCGGAATCCCTACGATCATCAAGCCGTTCTTCGGTGATCAATATTTTTGGGCCGATCGCGTCGAGGCACTCGGAGTCGGCACAGGCGTTCGCAAGCTTACTGTCGATGGCTTGAGTCAAGCCTTGACTTTAGCGACCACAGACCAGAAGCAGATCGAGCGCGCGAGGCTAGTCGGGGAGCGCATTCGATCGGTGAGCAGCCTTGATGTGGAATTCATTGAAACTCACTTGCTGAGGTTTTGCAGGAAAGTGGTGTTACTACTGCAATCGAGGCCATATATCGCGATCTAGACTACGCCCGTTCCTTGATTAGACGACCCTCGGACGGGGCTACCGACCTGATGGAAGGGGGGAGTATAGCGAAGGAGGAAACGGATGCCTCTACTTCAACTCTGGAATCGAGCTCTCGGTCCAGATACAACTCACTGGGGTCACGGCAGGGCAGTGAAGATTGGAGTGTCATCTCCGATGCAGAAGACCGACGATCCTCTTTTTCGTCGCGGAAAAGTAGCGATAAGATCGACCGCTCGGCGTTGTTGAAACGAAACAGTCTTGCTGCAGCAGTAATGTCCGTCTTGCCCGACTCTCTTGCGTACTCCACCCATCGTCGTTCCGCTAGCTCTACTTCAAGCGCGCAGCCCTGAATGCTTCAGCTAATTTGTCGCTGTCCTTTTTCATTCCCTATGGCTATGCTCAATGTGACACCTGTCATTACACCGTAACATTCTTTGTGCTATAACAATAGACACGTGATTCACGTAGAGTTATGATCCTGGTAGTGTGATGCAAATATTCTCTTGCTAAATTGACCAAAGGTCTCCGCTGGAGAGACTTTTTGTTCGGTGTTGGGCTGCATGAAGAGCGCAAAGGTTTCTCTGGATACTTTTTCCTCTCCCTTTCCAATATGAACACAATGGGGCGTCGCTCTGAGTCGGTTTTCCGTCACAAGTTCGAGACATTCGCCGGTCTGAAATGCCAGACAGTCTGCAGGTATAGATACCTTGATCAGCTCTCCACCTCTCGTCTGGATATAAAGGCCAGACGAAGGGGAAGGGGAGGAAACCAGAGTAGGCTCTCCATCGGCCTCTTCGCGCAGGAACATTGCCTATGAAAGTTGGTCGACGCGTCAAGTCGGCACCGTCGTCAGTACGACAAACTCAACTTACAGAGCAGAGTCCAGTCAAGAGGGAGTTGTCAAGGTGAAATCCACACCAGCTGTCGATAGGCTCGTCCTCAGCTCTGTTCTCTTGCTTTTGGGGAAAATAATGAAGTAATCTAGCCTTCGTAGTCTGAGAGGTCCCGATGAGGTTGGGTAAAGATATTGACATATCTGTCAGGTGCTTCGAGACTATCAAACGTGCAATGAAGGACGTCAGATGTGCGCAAACGCCCGGTGTACGAGAGAAATCGAACCGAAAGGCTGACAAGCCGCGGCCAAGTCGCAACCGACTTTAAACACAAATCTGAGCGAAGTCCCGATATTCGATACAATAATTCGATATATAAAAACGTTTCGTACCTCCCTAGGTTCTTAAACGCTTCCTCGAAACCTTCGATGTCCTTTTCATCGGGTTTTGGCCCTGCAGCACGTTGATAAGACTGTACAGAGTAGCCACGCTGGTCAACATACATATGTTGCTGCGATAATACTCTCGATACTTCTCTCGGAGCTCGGGAGAGACATCAGGGACGTCGACGACGGGGTTTGCATAGTACGATCCTTTCAGCGTGTCTTGACCAACAAGTCAAATAGACCTTCGAACGCGGACCAGTTGAATCAGGTTACCTGGTTTTCCGTTCATGATTTCCTGCACCAACCAGAGCTCGTTACCACTGCGATCGCGGTCCAGTGACGTTCTTACCTTGCCATGCGACCATCCAAAGCTATTTGCTCGAACAATCAGTTTCCGGTTCCTGATCGCACGCACGCTGCCTTGACATACCTATACGAACTTGCGGGATCGGTATAGCGCTCTTTGATTTCTTCTGGTAGGTGAGCGAACTTGTACGCATGCTTGAGCAGGGACTCTCGGTACGTCTGATAGACAACTGGCAAATCCTTGACGAGGATGATACCCAGCGCTTGCGGGTGAGATCCGAAAGCCTGTTCTGGAGAGATCGGAGGTGAGTCGTCGACAAGATAATGTCGGCACAGATGTGAGTCTCTCACCGACGGAACCCTCGAGCGATCCCGGCGACGACACGAGAGTGGGATACGATATAGATACCGCTTTCGGAGCATCCACGCTCATCGCGCTTGAGGTCTGTAGGTTGCGGTTGAGGGAAAATATAGTGCGAACAACTTGCCGTCACAGCCACCATCTGGTTGCGTAGCAAGCGAGCGCTTAGTATAATGTGTTAGCTAGCCAAGTAGAGCGTGTCCGCGGCTGAGAACTTTGTACGGTTGGCGGCCCGACTCAATACCATACATGTGATTCGGTGTGAATGAAGTCCGAGCCGAGACCCGGCGGGTTCAAGTCTGCGGCATTGCAAAGTCTTTCGTCTGACCAGATTGCGAAGCGATGCCCGCTTTCTATGCTACATACTTGGGTTCGGAATAAATTGCTACATGATACCGTTCTGTGACTCATTCGATTCCGACACCGAAAGCCCTGCCAGTGAATCTACATCTACATCCAAATCCTCAGCCATGTTCGTCTGCGTCAACGCATGTCTGAGCGCAGTCCCAGTGTCATCGATCGAGTGCAAGAAACGCAAAATTTCGCGACAAAGTTGCCAGTCCTTGGCGTCCATCGCGCTCTGCAAGAGTCGAACGGCGTCCTTGTTATTTTCCTCTCGTTGTTCGAGATGGTGCAGCACGAGCAAATACGATGCCGCCGTCTTGAGCCGACCAGAGTTGAGGCATAGCTAATCGATGCGTTCAGTACGGATAATACGGTGCAACAAGCGAGAACGCACTTCGAACAAACTTTTCGGGTTGCCGACAATGTCAAAGAGTCGCCTCCATCGCGTGACTTCCGTTTTTCGAGCGCAACCGACCACGACGTCTAGTGCAACATCAAAGTGGTCGAGGAATTCTATCACAGCGGGCAATGCCCCGAAAGCCGCGTTCGATGTACCACTCTCGTCGTCTTCCTCCGACTCCACCGCGGTGTGGAGAAGGATCTCGAGACAATGCGCGAAAAACACGAGGTGCTGGTAGCTGATGGCGAGTTGAACAGCCTCTCGTATTTGTCCTGATTCTAAGTAATGTCGCAATACGTGATGGAGGAACAAATGAGACTGGAAAGATGCTATCCTTAGTCACCGAGAACCTGACCAAGGTAACGACGTACGCTGGTTGCATGTCTGAACATCACAAATGGCAAGCTCTTCCGAGTGACCAGCTCGTGATCAGCGCCGATGATGATTCCCTTGTCCATGAGTACCGCTACGAGGTACCGTCAACATGGCCGAAAAAACTAGACGAACTCACTCACACAGAGGATAAAATTGCAATGGAATGTTGACACTCTCCTTTACGCTCTGAGATGCTTCATCGGGAGATGAATGGGACTCAATAGCGAGGGCATTCAGCCAGACCCGTATACCCTGTCCGTCGTATCCCCAGAGAGAGTTTTCCAATGTCCCAATGCCGCGGAGGTGTATCCAACAAAACTCAATGCGGTCTGCAAAAATCTGCATGTCATATTTGACTTCCTGAGTGCCGGACTGCACTTCAATTAGAGCAATTCAAAGAAAAGGGGTGATGGGACAACATACCTTTCTAGGTCGAAGTAACACCAACTGTCCACCAATGATCATGAGGACAGTGGCGACCGCGAGATCGTCAACAGGATCGCCGAGTTCTGTGCTATTTCAACCAGCATGCTTTCCTATGAATTGGAACGACTTACGCTTCTGAGCGTTAGGAATCATCCAGCTCAACACTCTGACCGCGGAAGGCACAGCAATAATTCCGTTGAAAGTGATGCTCCCACACAAGTGCAACCTGATCGACTCTGCGGTCGGAATGATCAGGTAATGACTCAGCATATTGTCCACAGTGTAGACCAGGAGTGAATTATCCACGACAGATAGAGTGATGACGGGGGTAGAGATGACTTCTCGATGGAGGACATTCTGATTGCTCAGCTCCAAGTCCCTGGAGTAAAGACGTATCTGCGCAAAACGTCAATGCTCCTCTGATATGACCAGGGGAGATTTCGCACAGACCTGATATGACTTTGACACCTCGACGGCTGCTATGAGGACATGGTGAAACCACAGTAAACCGCCTTTAACTGCAAACGCCTGCTCCTGAGCTACGCTTGAGAAAAGCTTCCATCGACCGGACGATGAGCTATAGTGGATCAACCCGCGACGACCAGCAACAGCCACCAACCGTCCATCGCTACTAAGCGTAGAGTACCTGATAGGCCAATTTGATGCCAGATACGGTTGAGGGATCTGAAAATAACGCATATAATTTGAAAAAGTCTGGTTCAAATGGAACGGTTGGGCCGTCTTGCCTTTATATGCTGCCAAACGTCAGACTCTGGATTTATAATGCTCATATCTGGTTGGTCCGCCCCACGGTATACGAGTGCCCGGTCGTCCATTTGAAGGAAGGCGTAACGGGTATTGTCCTGATGACAGTCAATGCGCTAATCCACAGTAGGACAAAGTTCACGAACGGGGGAATGTTGACATGTAGTCGCACTTTTTGCAAATGGTAGGATGAACAGTTGTTCAGCCCATTCTGTAAAATTCATGCCCTTCAAATACCAGCGCACACAGAGAATGGTGACTCACTGGTTGAACTTGACTGAGCAAGCACTACCAACTCGAAATTGCCTGGCGCCCAAAACTAGACCCCTTGTCTTCAGTCCTATGCGTGCAAATTCTCGTGAAGGGTCGGTGGCTCACCAAATCCTTGATCCCATGCATAAACACATCCTGAAATTTTTCATTGTCAACGTCGTCAACTCCAAACGCGGAGGCGAGACATCGTCCTCCGACACTAATGATTGCCCAGCCGTGCACCCAGCCTACCGCGAGTACATACCCATCCGAACTCCACTCCATAGTAGACACTTGCCCACGCGGGCGACTGTGGAGATTCGGGACATCTATAATCTGGGGTGTCGGTGCAGGACTTCCAGGGGACGGAAAAGGGGTAAACTCGATGGATCCACTGAAAGCATTGGTATATATAGGGTCCATGGAATAGTGTTGTAACACGAACACACCTGCTCGTCCCGACAGCGACTAAAGAGAATCTTGCATTGACGGCAACCTCCACGGCTCGACGTGGCTCGTTGTAGATTGGGGGCCCGTCGTTTTCGACGCGCCGAGACTTTTGCACCCACCGAGGAACTTCAAAGTTATGGATGCATGTTCCCTGCCAATGATGATCGTTTCGCAATGAACCTAAGCTATCTGAAGCGACGTCTCTGTCTTCATTCCCCTCGCTCCCATCGACCCGATGGCCCTTTGAGTGAAGAACATCGTTAGCAGATGGTCGACTCGATAGTGAATCTTCAGGCTCACGCTATCGCTAGACGCATCTTCGTTGTTCAGAGCTGTCTCTTCCAGTCGGACGAAATAGGCTCTTCCATCGGAAGTTATCCAGGTTTCTACTCCAGAACTTGAATGCAAGACCTTCACAACAGTGACTGTAACACGAATCAGCCATATGTGGAACGAACACGAGGACAGCACGTACCATCACTATCCACCAACCATGGAAGCTCGTGATCATTCAGGACCCACGTATCATAATTTACAAGTGGCCTTTGCGTATGGTCGTCCTCGACATCCACGTCGTCATACGAAGGCCAGGGAATACGTTGGATGGCTGGCGGAGAGCTGGTAGAGAATGCTAGGTGGTGTTTCCGGGGCGAAACGCTGTTTGACGGAAAGAGGGCGTCTAGATCAAGTTTGACCTGCAACGAGAAACGGATACCTGAGAACCTGTCCCTCTGCACGTATGACACCTTCGAACGAGAGACTGAGTGATTGGAGTGTAAGTCCTTCCCCTGCACCTGCAAGAAAGTTACGCTGGACACCTGGTGAGATGTCTGGGGCTTGATACGCTGCAACTTCGGGTATGTGATCGATCATTACCAGCACGAGATACGAGAACGTCGTCTGAGGCATGTCGCGGTGAAATAGCAGATCATCAATTGCAATGGACGCGACTTACTTGAATGACGATCCTGCTGCCGTCTGGGGACCATGTCGCGGTGAGGTTGTCACCATGTTCTAGGAGAGATGTTTCAGACCTCTCCAAGTATGCAAGTGGTGCAGAGGGCTGGGTGCAAGACTCAGAAACAATGAGAATTGGGATGCACGGGTGAACGTACGCGGACACGCCAAACAGTGAGGGCATGTGGGGTGAGGGCACAGAAGAGAGACTTGCGGGGGCTTGGTTGCAGCGAGAGTACGTTCTCGGGGAGTGCGTTTGGCAGGGCAGGAATGCTTGACAGGTGCCTCGCTGCAGACGTCGGAAAGTACATGTTCGGAGTAGAAACGGAACGTGAGCGCGCGCGCCGAGTGTGAGTTATCTCTATGGATGATGATACCAAGTTATTTACAAAACTATCACTGCAAGGCTGAAGGGGGCTCAAAGTTAATTGTGATATTACCAGGCTTCGTGTTGCTAATGATACAAAAAGTGTGGGGACGTCCAAAGTGAGCAAGTAATAGGGACAAGGTAGGTGTACGGTAAATGGCAAACGCCCTTTCAAACAGTCAGTTACTCGATCCCCAAACCCTACTGAACCATGTGGGACCATCGTTTTGTGAAGTGGGAACATGATCAGAGTCTGGCTTGTGACCCTTGTTCCCAGTGGAAGATGGTACGGAGGTCTCCGGAACGAAAAACGACATATCGGAATGGATGGTGGACATGTATGAGCCAAACGCCATGGGCTGGAGACGTGCTTGGCGAATGAAATCCATCATGAGAGAGACGCCCTGACGAGACTATCATGGAAATGAGTGAGTGAATGAATGAAGGGAGTGGGAACGGTACAGGCATGCCTTTTGAACGTGGGCCTTGAAGCGGGCCAGGCCGTGACTTTCGATACTCTTGGTGAGACCCCAACCAAACTTTGAAGTGATGTATGCCTCGGTGGTTTGCACGGTCCTCCTGTAGGTAGGCATATAAGGTCACAGGGAGGAGATGGAGCGAGAACGGAAGGTATACGCACCCGTCCGGTGACTGCTGGAAAAGCTGAGTCTCCTCGATCTGCATGACCTTTACGTGGTCGAGGTTTTTGGTGTGACATCTGACTATTTTTCCAAAGGGGTCGACCTCGCTCTCTTCGACGACCCAGGACTCTGTGCGAGAGACGATGCCATTGGGGGCCCACCTGGGAAGTGTGCCGCGCTTGAGGATGAGCCTGGTTGTGAGGAGGGAACCCGAGTCGGTTTGTCTACGGTCGACGACGTCGCAGGAGACGACGTGGGACGCATATGGGTTCGGGTAGCGGAGAAAGAAGGCGAGGGAGACGATTGACCAGGGATCGCTGCGAGACAAGAGTCAATGAAAGTAAAAGATAACCCAACACTTTTTTCGACTCACTCGTATACGAACGATTGCGTAAAGAACTTCATGGTGGACGTATCGACCCCTGCAAAGGTTCTCCCATATATCATTAAGTCACGTGGTCATATTAACTACCACGCGTAGTCCGTCATAAGCAGGTCGAACCCACCGATCCTCCCCATCCAGACCCTCCCTCATCATCGCCATTCCCTCCTTTACCCTCTCACTCACTGGTAGAGATAGTACCCCGCCAGTGCAGATACTCATGTATTCGTCGTGCGTCAGATCGTGGTTGAACCCGATCAGGTAGCTCCTCTTTGCACCTATCCTCCGTACCGTCTCTGCAGCGTCTCGCAATCCCATGTGTGACATGTGCCCGCTGAGCCGCAAACAGTCCGTCACGAGCACAGACTTCTGCCCGCCTGCCTGAATAACCGGCCATGCATCGTCCGGTATACGTGACACATCCGACATGTACACGATCGCATCCTGTACGATGAATCCGAAACAAAGGTACGGACGGATCTTTGCGGCACTCTCCTCCTCTGTCTCCATTTGATCTGGCGTGGGTTTGGTCGAGAATAGACGTCCATGTTGTACTTGTCAAATTAATCAGCATTTCATCTTCATTGGCCCAGGTCTCGCCCACCTAAGAATGGCATGATTCGTATCCCATCGATCTCAAATGGGACTTTATCCTCTATGATGTGCCACTTGAACTCCGGGACCTTTTCGCTTGAACGTCAGCCTGTCACCGTCCCAGATCTCGGTAACGCACATCGCCACCTCCAGACGCAAATTCTTTCTCCACGAGGTATGGAAATGCCCGTTTGACTTCCGCAAACGTCTCTCGTGAAGCATACACGTCGATATGCTTCTGTATTGCCCCTCTCAGGGTCCACACTACCCACTCGTGAGTTGATCGCCACAACCAAAAACCGAGCATCGTCACCTCGCAGATCATCCAGTCCGTTCATCGCTGAATCAATCATCACTTTGCTCTTTCACCATCCGAGATCAATCTGACCCACCATCAGCGTGTGCGTGAGTAATGAGAACCCCGTCAATCTCTCGCAACCCGTGTCTCGGAAACCATTCCACAGCGGCCGCCTGGAAGTTCTTCCCCACATCTATCAGCAGCGTCCTGTCCGAAAAATAGCAACCGATCAACCACGCCTGCGGGGCTCCGCGCAGCACAAAAAAAATACTCACGTTTTCTTCCCATCCTTGCCCGTGCTCATCCGAACCACCGCCGACGTGTTCCGTCTTATGTTCTTCTTTCCCTCCGGCGTGAGCGTCGAGAGACATGTCCTGCACGGTTTTGCGCTTGGTGGTGCAGTCAAGCAGTGCACCAGTGGTACCGAGGACGAAGTACCCGTTCCGAGGAAAATGAGTTCGATTTCTCCGTTAACAGTGTTCTCGATCGATGGGGAGCTCGGCTCTTCATCTCTACTGGCGGTATTTCCGTTTGTGTGGAAAAACAGGGCATCTTCAGAAGTGGGAATCGTTTCTATTGCCATTATGTAGAGTCCTGGTAGTTTTAGAGCGTCAAGGGATGACATATTAATATCCCACTGGCATACCAGTCACGTGTCTTGTCGTAGTCGCCTGTCCTGTTTCCCGACCGTCTCTATGTTTCCGCCGTTGGAAGCAGTCGGCACAGTCTTGCAGTCTGTGTCAGGCAGAGGGTGAGTGTATAGCCCAATGCTTCCGGAGCGATGATGATGGTATTGGTTTACGTAACAACATGATATACCTACAGCGAACAGCAAAGTGGAATCCTCCTTTTCCTTCTCCCATAGCTTCCGCGCTCAATTGTTTGGCCAGGACCAAGATTGCTGATCCAGTAATACCTCACTTCGTGAATACTGTGGTGCGCGTCTGATAAAATCTCGAGCCCAAAAAATATTCAAATACATACTGGAAACTACATCTTCATCCTGCACCTGATGATTCAAACTAACCTTCTGTGCATGCGGTGCGAATTTAGACGACCGTCCCTATACACATGAATAGTCAGTCTGTTGGGGGAAAGAATATCGGAGAAACCCATACCCTGGAAATAGTAGGTTTCTTAAATGATCTCAGCTTGTTCGACAATAAGGGGGCTCACCAGACGAGTCCATATCGGAAATTTGTGGAAAGTGACTTATGGATTCCCAAACAAACGTCCTGCAGAGACTCATACCTTGCGCGTGACAAAACCAGCGTAATGATGCTCACCTCTATCGTAGCCCCTTTTCGCATGCACACAGGATCTGACAGATCAGGACGTTCCCCACGTTTCTTCGTATATACTTTGACAAGGCCAAGACTTTCCCATATCCGCTCAATCAGATAGTCGAGACTGAACGTCAAAGACAATTGTATCAAGGAAACACGCGAACAATTTGGATTGTCAACGCACTTCAAGTCCATCTCGCAACTGATGACGACTGTGTTCTCCGTTCGAGCAAGCTTATTGACCTTCATGAGAATGTAAGCATGAACCTGACTTGTGAATAGCGACAGCTTACAAGTTCCAAGCTAATTGCGTCTATCTTGTTATACACATCTAGAACAAATACGTCAAGAGAAAGAAAGAAAGAAAAAGGATTTCATATAAGACTCACAGAGACATGGAATATATTTGCGTGTGCCTAAATTTACGGTTCAGGCTGCCACGCAACTTGACGGTATGACAAGCTCACCAATTAACACATCTATAAATTCGTCCGTAGTGATCTAGAAGATTGGCAGATTGAGTTTCGGTATCAAACGTGAATTGACTATTCTGGTCTTACGTCCTCTCGGATCATGACATCGCAGTTGTGTAGTTTGTCTTCAGATAGTGAGAGCAGTTCCATATTCATAGAACAGGCCGGACATACAGCTTGCAAGGATCGTTCGTATCGTCTTCTCGTCGGTTTTGGTCAACTTCACGGTTGTGTTGAGCTTATAAAGACTCGTAAGAGCATGTAGTGGTCGACGCAATTGATACAATACCGTTATCTGTTCAACAACGTTCAGTTAATGAGAACCAGTAGTAAACGACGACAGGAATTAGGATTATTCACTCCACCGGTTGTCTTGCGTTTGAACACAACATCGGGCTTCCGCTTGTTTAACCGGATGCCTACTGCGTCGAGTTCAATCTCCAGCAGGCGTCTCTGTTCTTCGGATTTGGTAGCATCGAGCATAACCAGAATGAGATCGGCGGTCTTTGCGGCTGGCTCGACATGAGGCGAGTCTCTAGCTGTTCTGAGTCGTTACTCACTCGCAACCACTTGTCGGCCTCGACCCCGACCTTTGTTTCCAATGAGGCCGTAAAACGAAAATGAGCGCACACTGCGTACCTTGACTAGCGCCTTCTACGATCCCGGGCAAATCAAGCAGTTGAATACGAGCACCCTGATATTCAATCACGCCAGGAATGGCAGTGAGTGTGGTGAACTCATAGGCTGCAGTCTCTGAAGCGGTGTGTGTACATTTACTAAGGAGCGTGGACTATACAAGACGCGTCTCAGATCAATAAATCTACAGTTTAAGCTGAAGAGCGAACCTTTCCGACCGACGGGAAACCAATGAGCGCGACACGAGCATCTCCTGACTTTTGTACATCGAAACCAACACCCGCAGGACCGGATTTCGAGCTCGGTTCAAGGAGCTGGGCTCGATAACGCGCAAGCTTTGCCTTGAGGAGACCAAGGTGATATTCCGTCGCCTACTCGGAAGAATCCGTTAGACGTTTGTTCGAGTCCAGTTCAGACAGTGAACCTTGTTCTTCTGCGCTGTTGGACGTAATGGGTGAGTAGTAAACTGGGTGAAAAACAGGAGCCATCATACTCCTCGCCATCTCCTCTTGATGGTCCAGTCGGACCGATTAGACATTCTAGAGTGGTGGTCATCTAGGGTGCTTACCCTCGATTTCTTTGATCTACGTGGGTCTGCGAGTGAGATCGGGGCCAGAAAACGGATGGCACACTGACCTTTTCTACGATACCCATGGTAGTATATGATTGAGTCCCGTGACAGTGGCGATGCGACGCTGATGTCGCTGACTTGAAGAGCCAAGGCTCCTTGGCAGAAGATGACCAGCATCCGAAGAGGAATTTCGCATCAACCGTCTCTCTTCTCTCTCGAAGAGCAAGACTCAAACGACGGCGACGAACCAGACTGGGATCCTCCCCCAATCACGAGACCGCATTCATCCACGTCATCCTTGCTCTCCTCTTCCATCAACTCCTCCATGCGCAGCAGGGGCAGGGGCCGTCTGTCACGGGGAAACTACTCCTCGGGTTCAGCTTCAAATTCGATCTCGACACACTATAACCCTCCGCATAACCCCGCAAAGTACACGGACATTTACTCCCAGTTCGTCAAGCGCTACAGGTCCGAACCCGGCCTCGACGACGATCCGAGGAACGATCCAGACTCAAATTACTTCCAGAGGGGGTTGGGTCAACTCACAGATGCGGGTGACAGCGACGATGAAGACCACAATCGTTCAAGCTTTGGTGGAGATGTGTTCGACCGCTTCTCCAGCCACGCGCACGAGTCCGACCCAATCGAGCCTGCCACGGTAGAAGATCGTCAGCGTTTAGAGTGGCAAACCATGCTTGCTTCGGTCCTCGATGGTGATGTACTCAGATCCGAGAAAACTCGTATAGCTGTCGCGCTCGAGTCTTCCGGGGAAGAACACAACAACATCCATCTGAGCATCTGGCTCGGATTGCGCGCAAAGTTTGCTGGAAGGAAGGAGGCAGAAGAACGTAGGCGTATCGAAGAAAGGAGGATGCGCACAGTAGATCCTGTCATAGAGGAGATAAATTCTTTCAAGCTCACGGACGACGAACGCGACCCCACCATAGCCCTCCATCGGGTCAATTCACTTCTTTGCAAACTCGAGGCAGCACAGTCCCTTTACCCAACCCTCAAGGCTTTCTACGCAGACAAGGTTGCTGCATCAGAGCCACAATTTCAGTCCCGCTGCGACACTCTTAATACCTGGTCAACTGTCCTCATGTCCCTGCGTCGTCATATCGCGCTTTTACAAAGATGGACCGGAAGCGAATCACTTGATGTTACGAAACCCATGGCTAGCTTCGACGTCTATCCTCGTGTGCAACACAACGGCAGCTCCAAACAGACACCCGAATGCAGTTCGTTCATCGAACGTATCCTCAAAGAAGAATCCATTCAAAAGACATTCGAAAAGGGATTTCTGACTACCGTACATGATTTCATTGGCACTGCTCGCGATGCCCAGGTCAATCTCTCTTCCTCGTTTGAGGAGATGAACCTCCCCACTTTTGAAACTGAACTGGTCCCCATCATCTCCTTTCCGACCAAACTTGCCCAAGCGTGTTTACGCGTGCGCCTTGACTATGTTCAGAAGCTCAGGGATCCCGAAGTCCTCATCATTGATCAAGTCACTGAAGATGTGAAGATTAGTCTTGGGCTAGCTTGCACGCTCAAGAGGCAGTACGAGGCGTTCCTTGTCCCCGATCCTGGCGGGAAGTGGAACCTACCCAGGTGTATAAGCGATGATTACGATACGACTATCCTCGAGGCCCTGTCGATATTTTTCAGGCTTATTCACTGGAAACTCAAGAGCGGTGTCAAAGGCATCTACTTCAAGGAAACAGATGTCATTGATTCTCAATGGGCAACATTCAATGATGTCTGCATGACTGTTGTTGGGGCTTCCGCCGTGATAGCCGAGCAGGTTTGGTGCGCATGACTACTTCCACTAGAAGGTTACTACCGACCAAGATCTCATAGCTCGCTGACCAATCGATTGATGGTTCGAGTTGCGAACTACTTCGAGACTCAAGTCCGACTCCCTGCCTCGGCCGATGGGCAGGTGCACAAAAGATCCAAACTAGTTCCCCAAGATGATGTCATCGCAAGCACCCCCAGTCAAATGACGGACGAGCAGAAGGTCATCTGGTACGGCAAGATATTGGACAACGTAAGATTGCGTTATCGCAAACTTCAACGTTTCGGGAGGTTTGTATGCCTTCCACCGTCAGGACTGTTCTGAGTTTGTAATTTCAGAGCTCTTACGCAGAGAATAAGCAACTCGGCGGAATACAATCTTGAAAACGTCCCTCTTGAACAGTTCATATCGGCCCTAGTCGCAACAGATCACTTCCTTGTCTACACTCAGACCTACGAAGAAGACGGTACTTACATAGTAGCCTCCAGCGCACTTCGAGACCGACCGGAGGCTATTCGTCGCATTCTTCTTGAATCCTTCCACGTCAATGAGACAGTCAACGACGAAGGTCAACCACATCCGGTCGTTGACAATGTTGCAGAGTACGCGGACAGCGAGGAAGATGATGGAGCGGTGTATCTTTTGTTGTTGTCTCCGCGAGATCAATTCACTTGGAAGGGGCTGGTTCTCATGCTGGAGTTGCCGAGAATAGAGCTCGATATGAAGGACAACCGCGTGAGGCTGGTTGCGGACGGGACAATGCGCCGACTTGCACTGGCGAAGCAACAATTTGTCGACATCTTTATTCCCACAGACGAAGACGAGGAGCCGATTGAGGTCATTCTCACACCACCTCCCACCATGGTCGAGCAGCAGGCTCATATACCGGCCGTCAATCGTGAACTGCGCAAGATTTCTCGTGCAACAAACAAGCTCGCTGAATCTATCGTCGATTCAGTTCATTACGTCCGAAATAGCTTGCGAAACGCAGTCCGATACCAGGAATTACTCGAGAATTGGTACTTGTTTGCATCGGAGCATGGCCAGCACGCGCAAAAGCATATGGAACGCAACACGATGACCAAATTCAATCGCTCGCTCATCCAGCTTGCCATTTCATGGGTTTCCTTCATTTGCGATGACTGCGATCCTACGGACAGGAAGACGTTCAGGTGGGCCGTCAACGCTCTCGAATTCACGCTGCACCGTACAAGGCGGAGTAATATTCTCCTTATGCCAAACGATCAATTTGAGATGCTTCGACAGAAAGTAGCAAGTTGTATGACACTTTTGATCAGCCATTTTGATATCTTAGGTGCCCGGTCGACTCTGGAGGCACGCAAGGAGAAAGAGCGGCAGGAGGAGCTGTACCGCGAACAAGCAGCCATCGCCGCGGCAGCAGATCCACTTTTACAGCGCTCGCAATCTCCCACCAATGACGACTATGTTATCACCTCCAGTGCTTATGCGTACACAGATGCTCATGTTCGCATTTTCTGGGAAAGATGGATCAAGGCACTTGAAGCTCTGGAAAAGGATCGCGAGCAGTTGGGTTCAGAGAACCGTTTGATCGGGCGTGTGCTCGATGATGAGAAGCTGGAGGATCGATCCTTGGTTTTCCTCGCATCTTCCAGCTCGAATATCTCAGTTCGTTGGCAACAGCGGCGGTTCATTGGTTCTGGGGCATTTGGCTCTGTCTACCTTGCCGTCAACCTGGACACGGGGTCCCTCATGGCCGTCAAGGAGATCAAATTTCAGGAGCTATCCGGCCTACCTAGTCTATACTCTCAAATCAAAGACGAACTCAGCATTATGGAGATGTTGCACCATCCGAATGTCGTTGAGTACTATGGTATTGAGGTACATCGGGACAAGGTCTACATCTTCGAAGAGTATTGCCAAGGAGGGAGCCTCGGGACACTGTTGGAGCACGGACGGATCGAGGACGAGAGTATCATCCAACTGTATACCATGCAGATGCTGGAAGGTCTTGCATACCTTCACTCGAAAGGCATTGTGCACCGTGATATCAAGCCTGATAGTGTGTCTCTCTACCATGGCAGCGGGTTCATGAGGCTTACTCGTCCTTTAGATATCCTCCTAGATCATAGAGGGGTTATCAAGTATGTCGACTTTGGAGCATCGAAAATCCTCGCCAAAAATCGCACGATGCAGCGATCCCGACGTGGTTCAGACATGGCTAACTTGGTAAAGGCTGGTGCACCCGTTGCTGGACTCGGGGTGAACAATAGCCTGACGGGTACGCCGATGTACATGTCTCCCGAGGTTATTAAGAGTGATAGACGGGGTCGCCATGGAGCAATGGACGTATGGTCATTGGGTTGCGTTGTGCTCGAGTTTGCTACAGGAAAGAAACCCTGGAGCAATCTCGATAACGAATGGTACGCTCTATTTCTTTGACGTCTGGTTGTTATGTCTTTGTCATGATACACCTCAAGGGCAATCATGTTTCACATCGGAGTCGCCACCCAGCATCCACCTCTTCCAGAACCGGGTCAACTTAGCGAGCTCGGAATCAATTTTATCAAACAATGTTTGACCCTCGATCCCGCCCTGCGACCCACGGCTGCTGAGCTCTTGGACCACCCCTGGATGATCCAGTTTGGCGAGACCCTCTTGGGCTATGGCGATGGGGATCTGACCCCTATTCCACCCGTCGAGATACCGCGTGACCAGAAATGCGTCATGATCTCGACTGAGAAGCTAGCTGCTATTTCCCATGAGAGGGAGGTCGAACCCATTCAGATACCCTCTCCTTCGTCATCCTCTTCCAGAGAGGCAACCCCTGACAGTGATTGAGGTGAACCCCAAAGGCGTCATGTACCTAAGCTACTTTTTCTTGCGGTCTTCTGTTTTGGTATTTTTTTTTCTTTCTCTTTTTCGCGGTTTTCATCACGTACCCTATAGCTGTTACTCTGTCTTAGTGCATCTTGTAGTAGTATTTTGCTTAGTTACGAAGTCACATTTTCCTCGATGGGAATGCAACTCAGGCTGGCAACGGTCTGACTGCCCAGGGAATGTCAGTTTACTAAATAGCCCCGGGCCAGCGCTTATTGTCGATATGTCTACTGTTACCATCCATTGAGTTACCAACACTACCGCAGGACAGAGCTGGTGCCAAACGTCGCAATATCTGCGCTCAGAAGGGAAGCGAATCATTGTTGGACCACAGGGTATTCGTCTTCACAGGCCGCGGCACAGCGATCTGAGCGGGTAGTTGCAGTGGGAGAAGGGCTCGTGAAGTTCCTGTATGACCAACGGCAATCGGTTTGTTGCTTGAAGGCAAGCTCATCTTCTCCGGGTCCCCAACGACGACCGCCTCAAAATTACCGTCGAGGGGCTCCAGTGCGTTGACTAGCATGGTACCTAACGTCAGCGCAAGAGTGCAAGGTGCAAACGTGGACTACGCACGATAGCGAGGCAACCCTCTGCCAAAGTTGAGGCGGCATACAACGCCCAGTACGAACGCGAGGAATGTAAGGGAAACCGAAGAGGTCGTCATCACTCCGAAGAACGCCCAGGTGATGTATGTCCAGCGGAAGGTCGTAGAATGAAGCATGGCACCCCAACCAGCAAGGTAACACAGACACATGATGAGGAATACGAGCATCTCCATCTTTCGTTCCCGTCTCACTGAGTACCAACCCTGTGCAAGACATATTTAGCACAGGTGGGCAATTTTGAGAGTCAACTCACAAAGGCAAGCCAAGGAGGTAGCAACTATGACATTAAATCAGGCGCTGTCCGCCAAGAAATATGCGCACAGTACTTACAATAAGAATTAAGATTAACACAGGGCGGTACACATGTGCCAAGGTTGCCATATGAGCGATGGCGCCGTGCCAGAGCTGATCAAGCCACAATGCTATCGAAGTAACGATGAAGAACAAGGAGAGTTGGATAATGATCGATAACATCAACACAAAGTGGTAGACACGACTGATCGTGCCAGACGCTCCGCAGCGTTTAAATGTCTGGAAACCGAATGCCTGTGAGGTTTATTTGAGCGTGAATTCACTGAATGACACCGCAGAGAAAAACCAAACCTTCGATAACCGCCAAGATAGGAAAGCAGAGATCAACAAAGCCGCAGCGTTCAACATCAGGCTCATCATTTCAGCATCTGAACGAGATTCCCAGTAGGTTGGAAGAAGGTCAACTGGATGACAAGCTCCATTTGCCGTCACCTCTGCGAAATGCCTGTGAAACTGCGTAGTGTTGAAGATCTGAAACCCCGCCCACCCAGTAACCACTAGATGGGTTACGAGGGAAGCTATGCTGAACATGGTCTTAGAACTGATGAGATATCAGTCTGACAAAAGCCTCACATGTGTGGGATCGATTCATTCAAAATCTAGGAAAAATCAGACTATGCCTTTCCGCCATCAAATTGCTACTTACTGCGACAATCGACATTCCCAACACCCAGATCTGGAACATGATAAAAGTGACATCTTCCCTCTTGGTTTCTTGCAGACTAGAAATATCTCCTTCAAAAAAGGGGGGAAAGTTGCATCAGCCCGTCATACGCACATCTGGAGAGGCCATCCTAGAGCCCGTAGGCACTCGGTATCAAGGATCACGCTCTCGTTCTCTCGAAAGCCATTCACGATCACACGTGCTTCGTCGTCGATGTCAACAGTTGCAACAACTTGACTCGGAGTGCTAGTACTACGCTAAAGTCAAGGGTGAACGAAACTGCCTTGGACAAGATTGCCAGGGCTAACCTTGACAATTGCAGACGATGGATCTGTTGTTCTGTTCGTTCCCAACGCTGGCATGACGGACGTTGTCACCGTTTGGTTGTTTTCGACCGTCCCGTCCCATATCACTTGGCATGAGCTGGTACTGAATGACTTTGGCATACCGTGACAAAGCCGAAGATCGTTTGCAAACACATAGAACGCGTCTGGGTCGATAGCATTGCCTTGTTCAGTGATGGAAGCCAGGAACTCAGCCGCTTCGGCATTGATGTGGAAAGCTTGCGCTTGGAAAATCACTTGCACAATGCAATGTAATATCGAGAAGATAAAATAAATGGTCGTAACTCTGGTGAGAGTTATTCGATCCCACTGCAGAGACGGGTCGGAAAGATGTAAGTGAAGGCAGACACCTCAAGTTCAGGATTGATATGGACGTAGCCTGACTCATCGATCATTGTGACTTACAAAGAGCTTGATTTTGGCAGGCAGAGGGAAGAACAACCACAGATCTTTGACACGCATGGTCAACTGTGCACACCTGAGACGGAAAAGGTCAGCCTATGCTGCTAGAGACATAATGAAGCCTAAGTGCGACAGACGTTTGTCACGCAGTGTCTCTAGCAGGAACTTGCACAAATGAATGGCAATGCCACCAGGGCAACAGAATAACTTGTGCCAGCAGCCTGAGAATCACTGGCAAAGGAACTGGACGGACGGTCTGCGTCGGACCAGCCGGGTTGCAGACTCGCTAAGAAGTGGGATAGTAAGAGAAAGTGAGTCGCACCAGTGCGCTAAAACATCATAAAGTACATGTGGGGTCTAGGCCCGCTCTTCCCTGGGCCAGTAAAGTTACATAGCACGGAGAGTAACACATGCTGATGGGAATTCATTAGCACCGGACGGCGATGGATTCGTTTGAAACAGAGGGGATGCACAAACGCCCGGTACTGACACTGATTGCCAGTGACTGATCGCTGCATGGCAGTGTCAGGATCATATCACGGATCCATATGATGATCATGATGGTATCATCGTGGCAGCACGTCGAGCAATCTGTCGGAAATAAAGTTCAAGTTGGGCCTCAGGCCTCAGGTTTGAACTACGTGGCGCCAGAGCAGACATAGTACTAGGACCTACTACCTCTCCATCATGTTTTGAACTTTACTAGTACCAACTCCCACCGAAATTCTCGAAGGAACGGTGTATTAGTTTATACAAACAAACATTGCCAAGTGAGGTGCTACAAGAAAAGCTTGTAAATGTTCCGAAATGCGCGATTTCCCTTTTGGCTCCTTACCTGGGCCGCATCATGATCCAGCTTTCTAGTCTCGTCATAGTCTATCCATTTTGGTGTTGCCCTCAGTAACCGCAGGCTCGGGATCTTGTCCTGGGAACTTGAAGCAAAACATTAGTTGACATCGGGTGTCAGCTCATGCACTTCTTAAAACAGAATATCGGGTTTCGAGACTACCAGCCTGAGCTTTCAAGCTTTACTACTGGGATGGCAGTCCTGGCAACCTCAGAAAAGGATTAGGTGGTGGGTTTCTTTCAATTTGAAGTTGCCACAATGGCCATATGTCTAGTCAGACTTAGTAGTAGTCATGTAGTACTCTCATACAACTGAAAGATGGACTTAAACCCCTCCATAGCCCACAATCCATCACAACCCATCCCCTATCCAATACAAACCATTGATTGGTCATCTATAACAGGAATGGAGACATCATCATCAACTCTAGGTGCACCAACTTGAAGTCACTGTTTCATCACAAAAGGTGCAAGTGGTGGTCTTCCCCCTTCTTACACTCCAAGCAGAGACCATTGCCAGGCAGCATCAACTGTTTATTCCTGCAGATGGATCCATTCATGCTAGTTTTAGTTGCAGAGGATCTCATAGATACAAAGTCTCCTCAGGCTATCCTACCTTCCAAGGTGCACCACTTCCCAAAGTTTGCAGGTATACATATAACAGAACAAAATCCCCTGGATAATAATGTGAATGTAATAATGATACTCAAAGTCTCGAACAAAGCAAACTGCATCTGAAATCACTGCAGTTAACTTTGATACCAATGATGAGTCTTTGCAATGAACCAGAAAACCATCTCTTCATCATCGAGGGCCTTGAACCATCCAGGCAAACTCTGAAAGGTCTCCATGCTCGCATTGGTTCGACATTCTAGAACACCATCCTCTTGTAGTGATGAGAGAAGGTCAACGATCTCCTGTCTATCATATACTGTTCGCAGGCACCATCGCAGCTCGACCTGAATCTTGAATGCAATGAAAAAAGTGTAAAGTGCCAGCAAAGCTCACCTGGCTGATACCAGGGTGCAGAAAAACGACGCCGACAACCGCCTGCTGTCCTATTCTCCATGCGCTATCGAGTCTGTATCCGCGAAGATCAAGCCACCGCCTAGGATTGACGAGCATCAGGGGTCCATCGGACATAACTATGCCCAACGCGCCACAGTAGTCCCCAGCTACTATTACTGGAGCATTAAAGTATGTCCAGTATAATATGGGAGGCGCTGTTAATGTCATCCTATGAATGAGTTCGAGGATATGCTGCTCTAGCCCAGCCTCCAAGGCCTACAACAATTAATGTATGTAACTCAGTCAAAGTGGAGAACTTACTAAACACACTGCCTTGTGCACTCCATTCTCCTTCGAGCCACGTACACAGCCAAGGATTCGGTGAGCAAGATCACGATCTGACTGGCTGAGGCTGGATGTGAATAATGAAAAGGTAGCGTGAATACACGTGGAGCAGTTAATCAGCCCGGACTCCGTTTTGAGGGCACACGCAGCTTCCTCTCCATCAAGCGTTCTTCCGTGAATGTCTGGTGTTGACGCGCTAGGATCAGGTTCGACAGTGGGACTTTTTTGATCTTGATGCCGGCCCGTGCCTAGAGCGGACGTACGGGAAAACTTCAACCGTATGCTAGTTTCAACATCCTCGTCGTCTGACCAGCCAGTCAACAAACGTCAAAATACAAGTGGGACTACTTTACCTGCCCTCTTACTGTTCCAGTCAATCTTCTGCCGGGCAGCTCGCGTCTGAGATAAATCCAGGGTAAAATCAACCTGAGAACCTGAGTCAAAGAACGTAAAATGGTGAGGGATCAGGGCCTACTTGATCCTCGGAAACAAGCTGCAATAACGTAGCAACGTCCCCCTCCGATGCGATTAGGGGCCACTCCATTTCATCTACCACCCTTTCGACAGCAATGTCTTCCAGCGAAATCGCATCCTGGAATAGATCTCGCGGAAATGGCCCGCCGAGGCCGTTGAGATTGCTGCATCATTATTGATCAAATCTTCGAGCAAGTGCACTAACACTTACGTGTCTGAGATCTTGAGCATCCTGCCAGGCTTTGGTTTCTTCGGATCTCGTATAAGCTTGGACAGTACCCCATGGTGTAGGAGATTGGACTTCGCAATCGAGACCCACTGGTCCCCGGCACTACGAAGCAATCGAGTGGCACTATCGGAATCATAGAGCTCAGCTGGTGTGCCGAACACCATCTTCAAGTATGTAAATATCTGCGTGAAAGAATAACGACGAGGACAGATACCTTCATTGCCGCCTCCGCGAGTTGTACCTTGTTGTCCTTCGTAGCTTCGCAAACGCCATCAGGTTCTCTCGTAATGGCTTGGCACCGAAACTGTTTTTCCCTGCCTTCCTCGACAGCTGTGCCCCACATGAAATCCCACGCCGGCGCGGACTCAACATCCTCTTCAACGTCATAAAATTCATGGAGTTCTGTGACGGAACTAGCCAGTTTACTTGGCGCCTCGCGTTCCACGAAACCCACTCGCCTGGTTGCCGCTGAGTTTTGTTGTTGAAGAAAGCATGACCGACTCACAAAGCGTTCTTATCCACATGTTTCCGAAGGAAATCGATATGGTTTATTAAGTTGAAGTTCGAGGGACTGTTTGGATCTTCGTCGGGAAGATAAGGCGTCCCTCTGTATTGCAACCAGACTGCATACCACTGATCTTCCAGGCGTTTCATATACAGATCATCGGCGGCACTTTCTTTGAGATGTATGATACGCTGCCTGACCGAGTTGCGT
The DNA here is from genome assembly GCA_038089755.1 of Leccinellum rugosiceps. Lineage (NCBI taxonomy): Eukaryota > Fungi > Basidiomycota > Agaricomycetes > Boletales > Boletaceae > Leccinellum > Leccinellum rugosiceps. The sequence continues at coordinate 52,706 of JBBPLL010000026.1, read as the reverse complement.
GGTACTGCTGGGAATACTTGATCGAATGCCGACAAGTCGAGTCTGGAAGCTCGGCATCGAGCTCGGATAATGGCAGAGGCGTCACGAGCTAGTTCATCGAACTCCCGCGTCCAATGAAATCTCGGTCGTCTGGATGCTAATTCAAACTCCTTGTCAGTTCATATGACACCCTGACTACGAGAACATATATGCATTTTTTTTTACCTTCGCTTTCTTCCTTCGCCTTTCCTTTCTTCTTCATACTCACAATTTGCGTGATGGGTGGGCCTTGCTGACCGACCAAGAACTCGATTGACTTCTCCGGAGGATTAGGTACTATAGGAGGTGGCACAGCAGCGGAGTCGCGCACTTGAAGATCCAACCTTGCCTTTGACTGCGATGTGGTTTTCTTCGAGACTAACTGAGTTTCTCTGATGGCTCCTTGGATTTCATTTTCCCAGTGCGATTGGTCCTTCCTGGTCGTAGACTGCATGAACCGACTCCGCACTGCACGGATACGAATAGCCAGTGTGCCCTTCACAGGCTCAGGATGAACTTTATGCAACAGATCATCCCAGTCTCGCTCTCGCTGGGCGCGCGTTTCCTCTGCTTTCTTACGCAGAGCTGACTTGGCCTCGATACTCTGCACTTCTTCCACTCTTCGTTTCCGTTTTATTCTTTCTCCCACTTTTTCGAGATCGCCTTCGATTTCTTCTCTTGCAACAGCGGAATGGTTTGGAGTGTCGTGGTGGAGAGTGCTAGTGATATTGGAATCCTGATCCAATTGTTGTCCTATGGTTGCAGATGGCACACTCTGGCTAAGTTGGTGAAGAAAATCATTAACTTTTTCTTGCGGAGTACCTGAAAGATAGACCAAGCAAGCGGGTCTACTGACACCAGATGGTGCGATAAGAGAAGTCTTGAGCACCTTGATTCGTCCGCGATTTTCCAAGTTCTTGAGGGTAGACTCCGCAGTACGTTTATCAAGTCGAGTTCCAACTGGTGCGCTAGTTGGCTCCTTGGCCTGTGTCATGGTATCCAGGAGTGCTGTATGCGCCTCAAAGATGTCCTTCGAGTGCATGTTTGCGATTCCTCCCATGCCTTCAATGACTCTGAAAAGCTCGTTTTCGCGTCGCAAAGAAGAAATATTGATATTTGAACGCGACTTCCCGCCTCCATTAGTTCGGCTTCTCTTGGATGGTCGTGGGGACGCTTGCGGGGTCAGGTCTTTGTGTTTCCCGCCGGTAGCTACATCACGACTGGGAGTTATTGATGATGCTTGCGCGACCGTCTGCACAGGTTTGCAAGTTCAACTTAAGCTGCTAGACTATACCAGCACATAAAAAGCGCTTACAGCTAACATGACCACAGGAGCCTCTTGCTGAGCAATAATAGCCGACAATTCGCCCTGTGTTTCGTCTCTTTCCAATGACCGGGAGCCATCCAACGCTGTCGTACCATCTTCTGCTGGCTTAGCAGTTGAATGTTGGTTCACGTCGAGCGCAATTGACCGGGTACGTTTTGAGGGCCGTCGGGTAAGTGTATCACCGACCCCTTCGTGTGATGCTGGATGCGATATTTCGTGTTCATTACCAGACCCTTGTGACGGTGCTGATCGCGGAGTATTATCCACATTCACGGAACTACCAACGGACAGAGAAAGCGCGTTTTAGTCAGCTGATCCTGCAGAAGGCAGACGTTTGCAGCAGCTCACCCCTCTGCATAGACTTCGGCTGATCGCTTTGACGGAGACTCCATAGATGCAGTACTCGGAGCTTCGCCATCCTTGGGATTCTTGCGAGGTCTTCCGCGTTTTTTCGGCGTACTCGGGGAAGCATCCGTGACTACGGATACTTTACGCGGACGGCCTCGCTTTGGCTTAGGAAGCGGCTCACTCTCCTCCCCATCACTTCCCTCATTTCTTTTGCGCTTTTTTCCTTTTGCGGCCGTCATGTCTTTGAAAGAGTCCTGGTGCAAACGAAGCTTTCCCATAGTAGTGTAGAAGTGCTTGGGATCGAGCGTAGCAAAATCTCCCACTAACGACAAGTCAATGTCGATGGCAGAGGTAGTCGTATCCTGGAGTTGTTCGCTCGTCATCACGCATCTGTACGCCGCAAGCGTGAAATATCGATGACGCCTCTCCCTACCATAGGTCTCCATGAGATCTATGGTAGCCAAGTCAGCGAGATGAGCAGGCGGTCTGTTGTTGGACGCCCGCGTGAGTAAAAGTTCGATTGTACGCTTGTCGAAATTGCCGAGGGAAGCACACATTTCCTGCAGAAAACGTTATTAAATCATGTATTCGTGCAATATTTTCCCAGGTTACATTGAGCGTCAGACCAGAAGGTCCAGCTTCTTCAAGCATGTTTGACACTTGCTTATGTATCGTAAGATTCGTTTTGACCTCATTACGACCAACTATAGTTCAGGTTCGTCACATCAAAAATGACTATTCTTGTTGATTTTGAAACAAACCTGGAACGTCCCCGGTGAGACTTGTGTCTTTTTCGTCTTCATCCACATCCTGTCTTACGACGACGGCACCCTCCGGAAGTTGACTATCCGACGTCACGAGACGCACGCATTTAATCTTGCGATCGCGTGTTCTGGTGCTTGGAACCAAGACACGTTCGATAACACCTTGCTGGATCAACTCACGCAACCTAGTCTGGAAAAAGCGGCGGTCGGTCTTGGTAGGATTTACAAATCCCTTGGTCACGATGAGAAACAGCACGACTGACATGAAGGGATTACTAACTATCGTCCTGAGTAAGTTATTGGACTGATGTATGTGGTTTTTGGATGCCCTGAGTAACTTGATGATCCTGTTTTTAACCAGCGGAAGACTGGAGAGATGTCTAGAGTCGATAGGATCAAAGAGGGCCTGGGAAGGCCCTGCTTGATCGGCGACCTCGTCGGTAGCGTCGGGTGGTTTGGTGTGTTCACCGGTTTCGTCCTCTCGAGCTTCTTCCTGAATCTGTTGCCAAAGAGGGCTTCGTTCGACAAAGTACTTGTGGATACAAGTGTGGTTCCCGACTCCGCCGCGGCGTGCTTTGATGCTGTAAAAGTGTCAGAGTAGCGATCGGTAAAAGGAATGAACGCATACATGAGACCAAGTTCGACCAGTTGCTTAATGAGATAAAAACACGTCTTTTGGTCATAGTTTGTCTTTCGACCGAGCTCTACGGTCGTGATCCCGTCTTCTCGCCCTCGCGTGATTAACTGAAGGGCACTATACACCATGGGGCTAAGCTTTGAGGGCTAGGAGCAGGTCAGACAAGCGTTGTTGAGCTGGCCATGCAGACGCACTCTGATGTGGGAACCTGTGATTGCGGCGAAGGAAGTTTCGGGGTCAACTGCTATGCGGAGGTTGTCGCCGTATTCGCGCTTCAAGTCATCCAAGTGCATATGTTGAGTATCCCCGACGATCTGCAAGGAAGAGGGCACTGCCTCGGTAACCTCTTCTCCCTTTGCTGCGGCCTTGCGCCTTGCGCTAGTCTGAGGGGCGATGTACACTTCTGAGATCACACCGGGGGGCAGGGTGCCGACCCGGACCGATGGTTGCTGGACTATGACTGACCATACGAACGCACAAAACGCATCATCGACGCGCTGTGTGTGGTCGCTCTGGGAGGTGTAGAAGCCAACGATAAAGTCTCTGAGGCGAGAAACATTACAGCCTAAATGAATAAATGTGAGAAAAGGGAAGTGTGCCAGAGGGGGATTCGAACCCGACCTCTGGACGAGTCGGTGCCGAACTCACCGAGGTCGCCGTCGAACGAGAGCTCACGCATGCAGTGATGCACGAGCTCGTCCATTAAACGTTACTGCGTCTTCCTAGTAGTAGTAAGCTGTTTCTATGCGAGGGGCCACGTCCGAGTCACCGGAGCGATAAGATCTCAATAGGTATATGTGACGTGACGTGACCGTGACATTCGCTCCGGGACATACGAGTCCGCTCGCTATCAACTTGCCGGCTATGGCCAAGAGCTCACCATCTAGTATTTATTTATCGTTCCTCTCCTCGCTCTGGTCTTTATATAGCAACCAGCATGGTATGTCCCCCGCATTCAAATGCACACTATTGCGACTTCACTCCTTTCCAGACCGTGTGCACCGATTGTGGAGGTACAGTAATCGAATATGATCCCGCTGCGGGCAACGGATTCTGCGTCAAGTGTGGGACAGTGGTGGAAGAGAACACCATCGTGTCCGAGGTCACCTTTGGCGAAACTTCCTCTGGCGCAGCGATGGTCCAGGGCGCCTATGTTGGCCAAGGCTCAAGTAAGTATCGTCGTCCGGTAGAGATAACATCTCTCATTTTTGACTAGCCCATGCTCGCATGAATGGCCCCTTTGGGAAGAGGGGGAGCGCCGAATCCCGCGAGCAGACGATTGCGAATGGTATGTTGTCACAAAATATTCATCAACTTCCTGGCATGACACTGCACAGCTAGCAGAAGGATTCAGAGTCTTGCCACAGCCCTCCATCTCTCCGAACTAGTTGCACTGGCAGCAACCCGTCTCTATACTCTCGCTGTCGAGCACAAGTTTACAAAAGGACGAAGAAGCGTCAACGTAGCTGCCGTTTGTCTATACGTAGCATGCAGACAGAAAGAGACGCGAAATTACATGCTCATCGACTTTTCCGACCTTCTGCAGGTGAATAGGATTCTGTCCTTCGATCGTTATTGACCGCTGACACCCCTTCCAGGTAAACGTATTCGACCTTGGTCACACATATCTCCAGCTAGTGCAAACTCTCAATCTCAGACTTCCTCTCGTTGACCCCTCACACTACATTTCCCGATTTGCCGCTTTGCTCGAGTTCGGTGAGGACACACACAAGGTCGCCACTGATGCAGTTCGTCTTGTCCAACGCTTCGACCGCGATTGGGTCACCAAGGGACGACGTCCTGCCGGTATATGCGGTGCAGCCCTTCTCCTTGCCGCTCGCATGAATAACTTTCGGAGGTCTGTGGAGGAAATCGTACAAGTTGTCAAGATTGCAGACACTACACTGAAGAAACGTCTCGAAGAATTCAAAAAGACTCCTAGCGGGGCACTGACTTTGGCAGACTTCAGAACCGTATGGTTGGATGAGGAGATGGATCCACCTGCTTTTACCAAGGGAAGAGAACGTGAGGAAAGGGAAAAAGAACATGTCGGGAAGGAACAAAAGGAGGTCAGAGCCAAGAAGCGCAAAGGAAAGCGGAAAAGAGGGGACAACGTGTCTGAGGAGGATGGAGCCGAGGCTGAACTTCCATTTCAACAGGCTGAGCCTCTCCCACCGGCAATAGACCCTGTACTATTCAATCGAGGGATTCTCGTGGGCACGACAGCACCTCCACCCCTCTTCTTCCCCGAGGACGATGAAGAAACAACTTATGCCGATATCGACCCGGTACTTCGGCTACGTGTCGAGGATCCACCAGCTGTCTCGGGCATGGAAGAAACCGTCGACCAAGCCCTTGCGGAGGAGGTAGCGACGTTCTTGCAAAACTCTCAAGGCCTCATGCTCACTGAAGCGCTCAACGAAGTGGAGGAACGGCGTCATGCCCAATTTACCGACGTTGATGAACTCAAAGGCCTTGACGAAGAGGAGCTTGACCGCTTCCTCCTGTCCGAGGAAGAGGTCAAACTCAAAGAGCGTGTATGGGTAGAAATGAATCGCGAATATTTGGAGGGTCTTGCTGGTATGTTTTCATTGTCCACCGTCAGCATACGTCGCTCAGGGACATTCCACAGCCAAGGCAGAGCAGCTCGCAGATGGTACACAACATTCGAGAACTCGCAAGGTTTGTCTCTGTCGCCTATTGGTTATGTCATCTTACATCAACTTCTTCCAGCGAAGAAAAACGATCTCGAAGCCTCGTGATGAGTCTACTCCATCCGGAAAGACTGCTGCGGAGTCGGTCCGGAACCTTCTGAAGAAAAATACAAAATATAGCAAGCGAATCAATTACGATGCACTTAAAGATCTCTTCGTAGACGGTGGTCAACAAAACATCAACCTTGACGAAAAAGACGATTTGTATTCGATGGATGATAAAACAGAGAATGAAGTAATACTGGAAGGAGGTGGAGGAGTAGGAGCTCAGAAGCGCTCGCAGTCGGCGTCTCGGAACGATTTTGCGGAAGCAGCACACGAGGAAGATGAAGCTGAAAGCGAAAAGGGGGATCAGGAAGATGCCTATGTTGGCTGGGATGATGTATACGAGCAGGAGGTATGAGAAGTAATATCGTTATGACATCCGTATACATGGACAAGTAGAGTATGACTGCCCTGATCGCCAACCAAGAGGTACATTACATGCGTAGAATAATCATATATGTTTTGTCTTTGCGACTTTTTGGACAAATCTAAGAGTAATGATGTCTAGAAAATGCTGCAATGCGGGATGTGAGCATATTACTCCGGTGCCACAGCGTGACAAGAAAGAAAGAAAAAACACAAGAGGTGATTATGACGCCGCAGAGGATAGTTGAGGCTGCTCTTGTTCCCACATTGTCCTGAGTACGTCCGAAAACCCGGCTTTTCCCAGCTTTGCATTCTGCTCGAACCTCTGGACGAGCCAACCCTCTAGTTTATCTGTCACCGTCCGCCACATCGCCATGCGAGCTTGTATTTCTGCGGTTTGCGTGAACATTGTCTGATGTGATGACGTTGGACTATAGTGTATCCGTTCGTAACATGATGCGAATTGAGATAAAGAAAGGTTGACAGATGTGATCGTCGCGCTCTGCGTTGCTGGATCGACGAACGATATCTCCCGCACATAAGCGTCTTCCGATCCACCAAACAGCTGGAAATTTGAAACATGTCTCAGGTCGTACGACACCTGCGGGGGAGAAGACTACGTACCTTGACAATCCATGCAGGTGCCTTTTGCTTGCAGCCCAACACGCGCTCTGTCCGTATAATTCCAGTGTTTGGGTCGACCGAACGATCTATGACGTCGACCGTCACGACGTGGGTGCAGTGTGGATTTGGGTATTTGTGCCACATTCCAATGACGACGTGAGACCAAGGGTGGCTAGGAGCGTTGAACTTATCAGGGGACCGCTGGGGCCAACCTGTAAATATTTACGCACTCGTATTTGAATGACTGAGAGAAGAAGTGCATGGACTCGAGGCCGGGGACGGGCGGGGAAGCGAAGGAGAGTGGTCGTGCGGAGCAAAGCGCGGCGTTTGACGACCGACGAGCCCCCGGTCTAAAAATTTGACCGATCGGTGCCATCCGATTGGCTACGGGTCAGTCCGGCAAGCCCCATGCTTTCCTAATATGGTAAATTAATCACACGCTACACGGTCCGAGTACACATAAATAGTATTCCAGTACCATTATGTACCTAATGCCTTGTCACTTCGTTGGATCAGCCAGCAGCCGGAGTTCCGCGAGACGTGTCTGGAGTTTCGGTCTGTAAATCCCCGTATCAGCGCTCACAAAGTCAGTCCTAACCGACACTGCCAGCGAACAGAAACCACCCGTTGACAGTGCCAGTGGCGTTCTGATAGGCGCTGTACAATGCTGCGCACGGCAAAATGTCGTGACATGTGAAACCCACCAGCAATATTGTCCAACTTGGTGGCACCGTCAACGAGGAAAGAAACCACTGCTTACACTTCCGAAAGCTTTGTCTGCAGTTCCTCCTTTTCCTGTTGGAGCGATAGACGCTTGTCTCCATCCAACTGCGTGCTGTATGGTTTGATCAGCATGCATGTATATTGGGACGTGACAGGAATGCGACGTACAACACGTATCCACCTTGTCCATCAAATTGCAGGATCGTGGAATGATACTTCCACAAGGACGGACGGTGAGAGACAGTCAGCAGCGTAATACCCAGTGCAGTTGCCTTCCCCATCATCTTTCCCTCCATATCTGGTGGAACGAGAGAAGTTGCCTCGTCGAGAATGGCATACTGTGCCATTATTCAATCATCTGTGGGAATTCAAAGAGAGAGAAACTTACTTTAGGCTTATGATAGAATAATCTCGCCCACGCAATCTTCTGTTGATCACCGCCACTCAGGGTTTCTCTCCATTCGCGGGTGATGTCCCATCCGCCCTCACGTTCTACGACCCCGTCCATACCTACCACGGCCAGAATACTGAGTAGATTGTCATCTGAAATCCCTCCTGAAGATGCCCAGTGACTAGTGATACGGAACAAGGAAGAAAAAGACTTACGAACTTTCATCTGCTCCTGCGAGTGTGGGTAAATGACCTGGTCGCGAAGGGTACCCAAGGAGAGATACGGTCGCTGAGGAATCAAGATGAAATCTGACGCAGGTGGCTTCCGCACAACACCACCTAAAATTTTTAATCTTGAAAACATTTTGAGGGCACATCGAACGTACCATAAACGGGCCAAAGCCCACCGAGGATACGAAATAATGACGACTTCCCAGACCCTAAAAGAATATTAAAGTCGAGACCTTTCCAATTTACGCAGGAACTCGTTTACCGTTTGGTCCGACGATTAACAAGTGTTCCTATGTCAAGTGTGGTTACTGGATGGACAATATGAGTTGAACTCATTACCCCTGGTTTCACGCTGAACGTCAAACTCTTAAGCAGAACGTCTCCATTGGGTGTTACGATTGGGACGTTCTCGAATTGGATATCCTCGGCTTCGAAAATCTTTCCCTGGCCGCCCATGACTATTTGTAGTGAGGGAGCAAAACGATGGATTGTCCAAGAAAGGCGTACTCTTGCTGTTCTCCCCTTCCATAGCACTAGCCACGAGACTTTTTTCAAACCTACCTTTTCTAACGTCCGACATCGTATCCAGAAGGAGAGAAACACGCGCAGTGTACCCCGCAAGCTCGGCCAGATCCTTGTAAGAGTACATCACACGACCCATCGCATCTAGTCATCCGAAATATCTTTCAATCGGCCAACCAGCCAGAAAAACGGACATACCAGAGGAGGATAGCAGAAGCCTTCGATTTGTAACGAAGCCTTGTGAAAGGATTAGTTAGAGGAACTTGAAGTCGATTCTATGCTGACCTTCTGTGCGAGCCCCGAGGTCGGTATTTGACAGACCAGGGAGTTTGAAGAAAACCGGAATGGCACAAACTACCAACTTTACCATTTTCAGTCAAAGACACACTCGAAAGCGTATCACTAACTCCAAAGCTTCCCCACAGCCATTTCACAATTCCTTCCTCGGCACAACTATACCACCATCTTCGGGCCATGACCTGCTCTTCGTGCTGCACGAGGGTCATATACTCCTTCTCAATGATTTCTTTCTCAGCAGCTTCACCGCCAAAAAATGCGACTTCTTCAGCGAACTCTGCCAAGCGAGAATGTGTGTGCCGCAGAGAGCCGGCGAGCGCGGCGGATTGGGTGGTATATGTTCCAAAGGAAGGCGTCACTGCCCGCACTGTAAAACGTGTCAGCTTGGTGTTTACTTTAACGAAAGCGAGCACGTACACAACGCGGCAGATGACTGTACCAAAATCGTAAGGAGTACGAGTCCCTCTGCGCCAATGTTCTGTGATAATTGATAATTGTAGAGAATAACATCAAGTGTTGGCTTAGCCAAGTTCCCATAGATAGCGGCAAGATGAGCGGAGAAGCGCTGGATATCATGTGTAATCATTCTGGGTGCTTGTCAGTGCCTCAGGGCGCGAATGGTTTGGATAAACTTAACTGGTCAGCATTCTTAATCCGATCATCCAAGTTTGCTAGAGGGAAGGTAAGGGAAATCAGGAATGACAGGTTGTGGCATTCGCTCACAAAGTTTATAATAAACCTTAGAGCTAGGTGCCTCGGGTTCCTCGCCGAGGTATTGCTCGAGGACTTCACGAGTTAGACGGGTCCTGTAGGCGATAGCAAGCTTGTTCTGTATGTAGCTCAACCAACTGTTCGTCCAAGTTGCTGGTATTGCGACAAGGAGCCAGCGGATGATGTTGAGAAGGAACTCCAATGATCTTCCTCTGACAAGTGAAGCGACAATCCTTTGAAACGAATTGAGCAAGAATCAATGCTGCGTGACTTGGTAGTAGCACTCACTTGCCATCGAGGGCGGCGACGTATAAAGAAATCGCAGTCCTGAATACCAGCAAGCTGGAATGCATGACGAGGAGAAGAGCCTCCTTCGAACGGATGGAAGGGATGACTATCCTAAGGATGCCGCGGAGACGCTGATAGAATAATGCATCGACCTGCAATGGATGAGAGAATGATAGCTGCGTGTCGATGAAGGCTTACAGCAACGCGTGGAAGCTTTCCGTCGGTCCCCGGAACATTCTTACTACTCCTGGTAGAGGGACGGGCTACGAGGCTTCGATAGGTGGTAAGAAGGACATAAAGGATGAAGCCAACAGTGAGACCACGCTGTACGAGCGGTCGACGGGAGACGTAGAAACGAGACAGGTCGGCGATGCGCCGGTCAGATGGAAGGAGCTTTGAGAGAACGGGCATAGCTAATGCATGTGATTTGATTACATTCTTGTCAAGATACCCATCATACCACATGGACGGCAGCACACCCTCCACGCCGTCACTCAAAGGCACCATAGCAGTCGACTTGGACGATGTTTTGAGTGGCACCAACGAATATCTCGCGACATGTTCGTTTCTTCGCTCCAAATCGCGCCCTGCTCCTCACAACTTGAACAGGGCATAATGAGAAATACGGATCCAAGATGAACTTGGACAACTTTTATTATTACTACTACTGGAAAGTACGCTCTTCGTTCTGACCGCTCTATCATGTTCCGACCATCTAGATGCTCATCTCAGAATCCCCACTGGGGCCCACCTGCCCAAACGCACAAGAAAGTAAGGGAGTTCTACACGACGGACTGGATCTCATCAATCAAGCCGATCGAGGGTGCGCCAGAGGGCGTCGCAGCCCTATGTCGTCTAGGCTATCGCCTTGTCATCGTCACCGCACGCAGTGAGCAGGTCCGCAATTCCAGTTGGGAATGGACACAGCGGCATTTTCCCGGGTGCTTCGAGGAAATGATATGCACTGGGCAGTTTGCTGTTCAGCAAGGATTAGATGGTGATCAGAACAACACGATACCCAAGAAAGTAACCAAGGCAGAAGTTTGCATTCGCATCGGAGCAAAACTGTTGATCGACGACTCGCTGGAAAATGCAATGGACTGTGCCGAGTACGCCCCGCCCAGCGGAAACAGTGTTGCGCCGCCTGTGTTGCTCTTCGGGGACTACCAATGGCACAGAAGGATATCGTCTCGCGAGGACGAGCATGATGATATGACCTACGACAGGCGAGTGGAGCTTCGAAATGGAGACACCAGTTTTTTGGAGGAAGATGTCAGACAGGGCGAGAAGGCACTCGCACGAGCGAACGAGAAACGTCAGAATTCCGTGCAGCGGATGAAAGACTGGAAGGAGGTGGTGAGATATGTCGAGACATCCGTCGAGTTGTAGTTTGACTAGAAGTAGTAACCGCGTGTCTTTGTTTTTGACACCTCCGATGACCTCTCGAATAGTAAAGGACCTACAGGAACCCCCAAGCGCACAACTCGCCCACAAATCTGCCCTTGATATCCTGAATCAGAGTTTCTCTGACTTTGCTCATCTACATGACCTACAGCGCGCTCTGGACGATGCCAGGCACACCCAGGCCCAACTGCAGCAACGTGTTCGTCTCAGATCCCCTAGTCTATCCGTCTGACGCTCACCTCTCCACAGCTCGTCCAGTCGGAAGAAGAGATTGACACCTTGACGGCCAACACGCGAGTGGAAGCTGCCCTACAACTGGACAAGGCGCAAGAGCTTACATCGCTACGGGACAGCCTGGAGGACGACCTTGCATACTTGTCTCACGACTTGGTTTCTGCCCTCAGTCCCACAGAAGATGAAAATGCTCCCACCTTGCTCGAAGACATAGAGACGATGCATCGCGCCTTGAAGGAACTCGAGAGCGTGCAGTCCTATGTTGCCATCGTGGAGCGAGTTCTACAGCTCAGGTAGGATGAACGTACCAGAGTATATTCTCCTGCTTACTCATGTAAGCTGGAAGCGAGCAGGCCTTGACGCAGATGCGCAACAGTCATTCTCCGTTGACGACTACCGCCACCTCTGAATACCAAGCTCTGCTTGCCTTTGTCGACGACGTAAAGCATTCTTGCAGCCTGGTGGAAAACATCGGAAATTCACATGGATCCCTCAATCTTGTCTTGTTTCTGGACCGGATTTGCGAGAGGACATGGGGGGGTATGAAAGCGGCGTTGTTCTCGTATGTTGGTTCTCTGGCCTCCACCAACTCTGCTTGATAACGCGCGACAGGGCACTCATAACCGCTTCTGAAAGCCTCAAGTGGCCAACAGCCGTTGATTACGTTGCCGCGAGCAAGGAAGACCGCGCAGCTTTTGAGTCGGCGGTCTCAGATCTACTCAGATTACAAGAGATGTACGTTTCCCTGCCGGTGATACTTCCTCATCTTACCATCAAATCAAAATGTAGCGGAGAGTCCCTTCACCCACCTCGAGAAAACGAGGGCCTTTATTCTCTACAGGCACTTGTTCAGCCTGTGGCATTGCGTTTCAAATACCACTTTGACTCAGATCGAGAAACGAATCGCTTAGACAAGGTATGTGGGCCACCGTATTCGTGCAAGTGTTGCACATTTTCAACCTTCTTTAGCCTGAGTGGTATTTTACACACATTGCCAACGTTGTCCATGACCACCGGCCGTTCATGGAAGGTGTCATGCAAAGACTGATTTCCGGCTCCAAGTTTCGGGACGTCAATGCTTGGGTGCGTGTTATCATTTCACTTCGTTTCATCGGGACGCCAACTCCTTTACAGCACAACTATACGACCCTTCTCCTTCCCATTCTTGAACGGAAGCTCAAGCGTTCGGTTCCTGTGCTGTTGACGAGACCAGCCTTGTTAGCGCATACGGTGTATCAGTCATTGATATTTGATTCTAGCCTGCGCGAAATGGGCTATGAATTTCTAGAGGACAAACAAGGGGCGCACGACGACAGAATGGAAGCCGAGCGGGGAGGCATCAGCAATGTGATATTAAACCAGAAGGACTGGTTCAACGCTTGGCTGGAAGGAGAGAAAAAATGTACGTTCACCATCGTACTTTTCAATCTAGATTTGGGCTCACATACCATGTAGTCGCGGATGACCAGTACCACGAAATCATCAGCGCATCTGATGCTTGGCTCGTTGCTGATGATGATAGACATGAATCGAACTATTCGTCTCAAGATACTATCCTCAAGGCAACAACCTCAGCGCGGAGAATCAAGGCTCTTGTTGAGCAGGTGACTGGTACGTTTTTGCTCAACAGCATCAACTATGTCTGCTCACACACTACAGATCGCTATTCGCCTTTACCATCTTTCCGACAACGCACTCAATTTCTGATTCACGTTCAACTCCCAGTCCTGGAATTATACCTATCTCGGATATCTTCATCATTGGACGCGTTTGAGACGCTATCTTCGGTTTTTGTCCGCGCGGTCCCCGGCGCATTGAGCGTAGACGGCCCCAAGACAGATACGCGGAAGCTGACCGGAGGTGTTGAAGGGAGCCAACGCTTGTGTAAGGCTCTATTAAGCGCGAGGTACATAGAGAATGCTATGCGAGCTTGGGGAGAAGAGGTGGTGAGTCTACTTGTTGTTTTCTTTATCGCCTGTCAAAGTGAGGATGATGTCTAGTTTTTCCTGGAACTCTGGGAAGAGATCAACCATCGTGCGTCTCTTCGCATAGTAGCGGGGTCACACTCCTCTCTCCCAGAGCACAACGTCAGAGCTAGTCACGGACCAACGGCTTCAGAGGGAACGATATTTGAAGAACTCGTTGCGCAATTTGCGAAGCTTTGCTCGCGAGCTGAAGACATGCTAGTGCAACAAATTTGCGGGGAATGTGAAGGGTCTCTAAAGTCCCATTTCTCCGCCATGGCTACGTGGGTTGTATTTCGACGGGGGGGGGGAGTTTTTCCGCTGACGTGCGATATTGGTAGTCATCCACAGGACTTGGACGACAGTTCGGTGGAAGTGACCGTCCCCAGTACCTTGTTACCCGTGGTCGCACTTTTGTCGTCCCATCTGTCCTTCTTATGGAGCATGCTTCCGGCTTCCGTCGTCACGAGACTCTACAGACGGACTGCGTCACGCGTCTCGGAGCATGTACTACAACGGCAGGTGCTCTTCCGACCGAGCCTGACACGTGGTTCCGCCCGACACGGGCTCACGCGAACCCAGGCGCGTGTCGTTCAAGCAGAGTGCGAGCTCTGGACGGAGACGTGTCAGGTGGCGATGAACACGTCGCACGCGCGGATCGAGAAACCGTGGAGCCGGTTGTTGGCTGCGGGACGTTTGCTCGGTGCCGATCTGCGCCGCCACGAAAAGATGTTCGACACGCTGTTTGGTGGGAAGAGCGATGGGTGGGAAGAGCTCCTGGATGACGTGACGGGGCTTGGAGCTGGGGGTTTGACGATGGACGAGGTCGAGGCCGTGTTGAGGCTGCGGGACGACTGTCGACGGTCCGGCTAAAGGAAGAGGAATAGGACCGCCGGTATTTGCGGGGGTCCGGCGGGATGCATCACGGCCAAGAAAATGATGCGTTTGGCCGATCAGAGAGGGCCTGACGGGCGGATGCCGGCACAAGATGTATGCAAGAATCGGGCAAACGCATGCGAGCCAAGAGCGTCGCGTTTTTAGACGGTACGGTGCCTTCATTCGTGTAATTCGGAACCATAGTATCAGTATGTATATAACTGCTGCGGTCATGGGAAGTTTCCAAAGAGCACTCGGCGGGGCTGACACGCTCTACAGCTTTTGGTTTATTTTGAGCGAACCGATTGTTCGACAACCAAGTACTGTCGATACGTCGATCACCAAACCAGTGGTGAGACACCAAATTAAATATGAAGCGGAGCATAGTAGTACGCATGCGCAGAGCCTGTTGCAGAACCTCTCGCAACTCGTCTGAAGCGGCTGCCGCTGCGCAGTCGTCTCGAGATGGGTTTCAATCGACTCGGATATTCTATTTTGATAGATGTATCTTGAGAATGGATGTTAAACGTTCTATTATATAACGACCTGAAAGTTGAAGATTTGTAGAGCCGACCCATGTCCAACCTAAGGCACGGCATCTCACGCGGGGAGACAAGATTGGGACGTGGACCGGAGGCAGGGTGTGGGAGACAAGATATAATTTTTGGACATTATCAGGCGTGAACGTTTGAACGCTACGGTGGCGTGATGGGAATGAAACGACAAAGGATGCGCGAAACCAATGACTAGCGACCACTAGCGGGATGAGCGCGAGTGAGAAGGCAATAATTAGAGTTCCAAACCAAACTCAAGTCAAGATGAGCGCTGTATAATATTCAATTGTAAGTGCATTGCTGGGGCGCTTCACTCCAGCTTGCGACCATCGGCGGCCTAAAGTACAACGACGCAAGAATATGTGGGTATAGACCAGGAACTGCCCCCCCGCGTCCGCGTCCGCGGAGGTATCACACCTTGTAGATAATCCCTTCGCTCATCATGAGCTCATCTGAATCGGTCATGATCTGGCAGATAAGGGTAGCTTCGGCAGTCCCAAATAGCCCATCCGTAGGCAGTCCCGTGTTCACTAATTCTACAAGCTCCGCCAGGAAAATCTGTTCTTCATCCTGTAGTTGCGAGGCAAACAAGTTTGCTACCCTAGATCGGAATAACTGGAGACTGCGATAGAAAAAAAAAGGTACGGCGGAGAAAGGTGGTCAGTTTGCTCGTGCCTCGAGAAGAGTGTTGCGGGTGTTCGACATACCGTTCTGGTCGGACGCCGCCATCTGTAGCAGGCTCTCCTGCGGCTGCCGGAACCGTGTCCATTTGTACATCCCGACTGTCATCTCGCCACAGTAAATTTTGGTTCTCTGCTTGATCCGAAATTCGTCCATCGTTAGGTTGTTGCTGCGGCATTTCTTCGCGTTCGATCGTTTCGGGTTGTTCGTCATCATCACCGTCGTCTGAGCTGTCTTCCTCGTCTGAGCTGTCCTGCGAACCGTCTTCGCCCTTGCCAGCGGTCGCACCACCACGGTTAAGTTTGCGCTTCTTTCTCTTCTGCCGGGATCGCTTCGCGACTTCCTTGTAGAGAGCATATCGCATTATCTCCTCGGCCACCCTTGCATCATCTTGTTCGACCTTGGTCGAGAGACGTGCCTTCGCATGAGCAGTAGATAAACGGATTAGTGTTTCCAGCGTACGCGCAGTCAGCGGTGCGGTCTAGAGACCATGCCTCAGTTAACCAAGAAAACGACAAAGTCGGATCGTGTTTACCTTTTTCTTGTTCGCCTGACTCTCTTCCTCGTTTCGCAGATTGGCATACACGTTCACGATATGATTTGCGGCCCCGTTCGTGAGCACAGGTGCTGACCTGCTCTTCGCGTATTGGATATACTTCTTCACGAAAGCGATACTCAGAACCTCCACTTTTACCTGTTTGCCCCTCCGAGTCCGGGACTTCGCCGCGGTGAAACCAACGTGAAGTAGTGGGTCGTATTTTTCGAATGGACCGGATTCTCCGACACTGTCCTGTTCCATTGGAGCGATGCCGGGTCCCTCTATGGCTAGCGGCTGACTGAGATTGTCGTGAATAGGCGTCCCTTCCTCAATCCCGGGAGGGAGGTATCGATGTAGCCGAAGAACGTGGTCTGCGATCCTGCGGTCGCGTTCTTCATCAATGTCATCCGTGACAATGAAGAGAAGATCGAAACGTGAGAGGAGCGAGTCTGGGAGAGCGATGTTTTTGTGTGGATCTTTATGGACATCATACTGCACAGGAACGTTAAAACGTTGGTTGTCGAGTTTCAGACGACGACTTACTTGTCCATATATCGGATTAGCTGCCGCAACGACGCTACATCGAGCATTCAAGCTGGTATGAATGCCTGCCTTGGCGATGGTCACCGTCTGCTGCT
>JBBPLL010000026.1:0-35802 GCA_038089755.1 Leccinellum rugosiceps | reverse complement strand
ATAACTTCGTGGATTGCAACACGATCAATGTCTGACATCTTGTCAAACTCATCGATGCAGACTACGCCACGATCGGCGAGGACCATTGCACCTGCTTCAAGGCGACGCTCGCCCGTATCTCGATCAGTGGTAACGGCAGCTGTCAAACCGACGCCAGAGCTTCCTCGACCAGTTGTAGCAATCGCAAGTGGTGCCGTACCAAGGACGAATCGTAGGATTTGTGACTTTGCGGTCGACGGGTCACCAACCATGAGTAAGTTGATGTCGCCACGGATATGGGTACCGTTCGGGAGGTTCTTCTCCGCGCCACCGAGGAGAAGGAGTAGAACGGCCTCCTTAATCTTGTCATGCCCGAAGATTGAAGGGGCGAGCGACTGCGAAAGCAGGTGGAAAATGTCGCGTCGTTTGCCAAGTTGATTGATTTGCCGGATGTCGATGTCGGTCAGTGAGGTCTGAGCAATTCCACCTCCTATCTTCGATGAGAGAAGGTTGATGTTGTTCGCGAGGATAAGAGACCTTGAAAATATATCTAAGTGGACACACCAGGCACGAATGTAAATCAGCGCTTACTTGAAGGCGCCATTGGAGCCACCCCCTACGCTTCGGTAAAATCCAACCAATTGAACGCGGTCACCAGGCTTGCACTTGTCAACAAGATCATCATCAAGAATGATGTCCGTGCTCCGTGGTAATTGTCCTGGAGGGGCGCGCTCAGGCATCTCCTGGATGCTGATCCGCTGATGATCTCGGAACACACAATGGCCATACTCCATTTGTAGAGGATGGCCGTCGTCGTCCTGTTGCGGAGTAACGGTGGAGGTTGGGGGGAGATTGGAAGTGGAAGTCGTGGCATCACGGTACTCGCGCGCATGGAATAGCTTCGTTTCAGGACAGAAGTGGACTGACTTGAGCAACTTGGGCCGAACAAGGGAACAACGAGTGATGATACCCTCTAGTGATATCATTTTTCCGAGATATTCAGCTTTGAGGGTTCGCGGGCTGACATGGTGATCACCAAACGATCCACTGAAACCCACGCGATAACTTTTTCCGTCGAGCTGGTGTTTGTCAGCGTCGTGGACCTGAGTGACGATGTTCATGAGAGCATCATCAAAAGCTGGGAGAAAGTCGACGGGATGTTTGAGAAGGCCATCCGCGTATTCTCTGTTGTAATCACGGAGATCATCAATGTTGACTATGAGGCGCGTTTGTTCGGTGCGTAGAAGGCGAGCGATTTCGTCTCGATAATTGTAGATAGGAGAGTCTGAGATAAGGAACTCTTCAAAGACACGCGTCCTATCGCGCATGAGATCATCTTGGGGAATAGGCTCGTCGAGCATCGACATGGTGGTGGTCAGTGCATAAACTTAAAATTCGGAGACGCGTACAAACGCGTCAATAGACGCGGAAAAGCCAGCCCTAATTCTCTCATGTCCACGTGATGCTCGCTTGAACGATAAAAACATATCAAGTTCCCATTCATAGTAGTAGGAAAAAATATCCAGAACACATATTGCGGTGAGTACTACAGTCTGAGGTATATGGCATGAATCCGGGTACTGGCCGACCCCTCTAATAAGGTGCCAGCAACATAGAACAAAAGTGCGTGCAATACAAGGTATCGATAGGTTTATGCTCGGGGGAGGGAAATGAAGAAGGGGGTAACACGGAATTGGATCGATCGGGTGCGACAGCACGATCGTACATGAACTGACAACGCCCTGGTTTTGCGGGTGGAGACATCAAAAGAAGAGTATAACTGAGGGCTTCGAACGCGAGGGAGTTAATATGTCGTAAGACATGGCCGGAGGCGAGGCTTACAGGAACAAGGTTCGCGCGCCGGTGTCTACCAGTCAGGAGGGCCGCCACCACCACCACCACCAAATTGGTCTTCCGCGGGACCCTATACATCGGGTGTTCAGGAAAGGTGCACCTGGGTTGTAGAAATAAGGAGCCATACCCTGGGGATTCCAGCGACGGACTCGCCGGCTGCCATCTACGAGGGATCTGTCAGTTGGGGGATATAGTAGGCGAGGGTGGGACACACCGGAACGGCGAGTGAAAGAGGGGCAAGACAGGCCAAGAGGAGGGCCAGGTAACACTTTGGAATGTCCATGTCAAAGCTGGGGAACTTACTGTGCAGGGAAGGGCGGGGAGAAGGACAAGCTTTTTATTCAGGACCTGAGGAAGACTGAGATGAGAAAACGATATGCCGATCGCGATCCATGAGCACATCCGTTGCGGTCACTGGACCATCCAGGAACGAGTTCCCTTCGGCCGCCGCGCACCTTTTCTAGGTTCCAGGGAATTACAGGCACAACAATGCCCGCAGATTTGGCTCGACGAGAACTCGGATGCTTCAAGAAGCGCCGGCATCACACTCCTGAATCCCAAACTAAATCACGTCTTCACGGCCCGTCGACTCGGACGCAGGATAACACTCCGCCCATGGTACAGGCGCTTATCTCCTCCAGGTATCGGATCCGTGTCGGCCATCCACGGGAGGAGCCAGCCTGAGAGTGTGTGATGTTTCCCATTCTTTCTCTTCCTCTCCGTAGCCCGGAAAAGAAATGCGGGTATGATGTGTCAAGCCAGCTAACAAAGTTCCGGTAGCCATGTTCCCCATCTCATGGGTCCTTGATGGTTTCAGGCAATATGATTGTACCTTGCACCGCAGGTAGTCCGCCGAACGTTTTAGCCTATCAGTCAGTCCAATCCACCGACGGAAAGAGCCGAATGGACCAACTTTTTTCTATTTGAATGAGGCCTACTGGCACCTTCTCATTCCATAGATCCCGAGTCGTGGGACACGGAAAACATGTCAGAGACTGTCTAAGCTCCCTTTTCCGTCCGTATCCGCAGTCGCTGGATGAATACTCTTGCTCACCGAACACTCCAACTTAAGCACTGGGGCAGGCCACTTCTGTACCCGTCATCGATAACATCGCGAAGAGAGTGCACATGAGCAGTTCAACTTGTTTCGTCATTACGTTTCGAGGAAATAACATGCATGGCATAAACATTAAATGAATGAACGGAATATACTCAGTCCTACACGAGGCCGTTAGCTGATGTGCCCACTTCAACCCAACACAACTCACCCATAGCTTTATCAAGCCATCCCACGAAGCCGTAACTACTTTGGACTGCATACCAACGGTCAGTGCAACCCGTATGCCGTGACGTGATATCACTTACGGTTTCATGTGGCAACCATTCGTGGGCAATGACCACCTTGGAGTGCGCTTTTAGACGCGACTTGATTCGACCACTCTTCCAGTCCCAAAACACCACGTTTCCTTCGCTGTCACCACTACTAATCCACTTTCCATCCGGGGAGAATCCCACCTGACAGGCATATCCCGCCACGGAATGACCCGCGAACCTTTTCTTTCTGTTCTGACGGAAATTGTCGGTGCTGTACACGAGAATTTGGTTGTCCAGTGATTGCGCGGCAAAATATTTTTCTGCGTTCACATGAGGGTGTGAATAAGACAGAAAACGGTAGAAATAGGAGCGTGACACAAACTAGAAGGATGTAGCGTGACAGCAGGCATGGAATGCATATGGGGTTCCGCGATGTACTTGATCACGACGGGTATATCATAGTCCCACGCCCGGATAGTTTTATCGTCCGAGGTAGTGACAAACCGACGATTTTCGTCGACAAACGTGATCGTATTCACGGGTCCCAAGTGCTGGTCATACTCTTGGGTGATGTCGCCCGAATTCATATCGTACTAACGACGACGGGTGGGTTCCTTCACGTGGATCAAGCCTGGTACTACACGTACCTGAATGATCTTTTTGTCCGACATGCCAGCAAGAAAGATGTGCTGCTTGTCTTCGTCGGGGTGGAAGCGGACGACGTAGGGTGTCTTGCCGTTACTGAACCGCTTGAGACACTGACCAGTCTCGGTGTCCCATAGCTTCATCTGACGATCATACCCACAGGACAAGAACTTTTTGCCGTCGTTTGAAAAGGTGACATCCTTGACGGCTTGTACGTGGCCATGGAAGGTCCGAAGACAATTTCCATGGGTATATACATCCCAGAGCTGTGTGGTGGAACGTCAAGGAGAAGGGAACGAGAGGAGAAGAGGGAACGAGCCTTGATCTTGGTATCCATGGATCCACTGAGCATGAGGTGGCCAGTGTCGGGGAAGAGACGAATGACGGACACGCCCTGGGTGTGGCCGGTCCAGGTATGAATACAGGCCTTGGGGATAAAGGTTTCCTGGGAGCCAGGCTCTACGGCAAGATTTGGGGCCTCGGAGAAGGGGGGATGCATGTAAGTCCTGCCCTGGTAGTCTGTCATGGATTTGCCATGGAAGACAGAGGTCTCTTGGCCGATACCGCCACGCTTGGGCTTTGCCTTTTTCTTGACCACCTGGGGCTGAGGCTGCTCCTCGCTGTCGTCGTCTTGGTCTTCGTTGTCGCCGGGCTCCTGCTCCTCCACGCCATCGAGGAAGCCGGCCTGGTCCTCGCCCTCCCAGGAGGCCCATGGGCCGAGGTAGGCGCCGTCGCCGTCGACGACGTCGAGGCTGCCCTTGTCTTTTCGTTTGCGTTTGAGCTCCTTTTTCTGTGCGTTTGTGGTGCGGATGGAGTCGAGGGTGGCGAAGGCGTGCTGGTGTGCGGAGTCGAGGGAGCCAATGACAGCGGGTGCGGTGGGATCGACGGAGGGGTTGACGGAGTAGCCAAGGATGGCGTGTGTGAGATGCTGTGCCTTGAAGGCATGGTCGGACATGGCCTGTTCCTCCACATGGCCTGCGAGGGCGTTCTGGTTGAGAAAACGGTTGCGGTCAGCGAATGGGTTGTCTGGGCCCTGGAGGGGAATGGTCATGTCGTGGTATGGGATGTTGACATGCATCTGTGTGTCTGTAGGTCGGGTGAGGAGGGCCGAGTTATCGAGGGGGTCCTGTGAGAGGTGAGCACGGGCTCCGAGTCGTTCGTCACGGTACATACTTGATGGAGGACATGCGGCGCGGGATCTATGGACTGCGTGCGTGTAGATTCTGTGCGTCTCTTCTTTTGTTGTTGTATGTTGGCTATGGCAAAGGCGTCGTTCGAGTCGGGTGCGGTGTCGTCGTCGTCCGAGGCGTAGGCGTGGACTAGGGACATGGACATGGTGAGGACGAGGAGGCTGTGTTATGTAATCTAGCCATCAATAACACTACATCACTATATGAACGCGTCCTGACAAGATACACCACACCACCCATCCACACGAACTCATTTCCCTGCTTCCATGTCCGAGCGTGCCGTCGGCCGTCCTTGGACCGCACACGAGGATAGTCTCCTCGCCGCCGCCGTCGTCATCCACGGCGAGGTCGACAACTGGAAGGCGGTCGCTTTATCAGTCCCAGGCAGGACCAACAAGGCATGCAGGAAGGCAAGTCCCTCTGTCGATCTGTTTCTATTCTTAATAACTTCCGCCCTGCAGCGGTGGCTTCACTCCCTATCGCCGAACGTGAAGAAAACTGCCTGGACAAAGGAAGAAGATAATCTCCTATTGGAGCTCCATAAGATCCATTCCGCGAAATGGGCCGTTATCGCTAGGAACATCCCCGGCCGTACCGACGACGCGTGCTCAAAGCGTTATCGCGAGGCCCTCGATCCCTCCCTCAAGAAGGACGACTGGACGCCGGACGAGGACGAAAAGCTCATTGCTGCCTACAACCGTATCGGCGGCAAATGGGGCCGCGTCGGTCAAGAGCTCCAACGCAGCGGCCTGGGTTGCCGTAACAGGTCGTACTTTTCCTCCTTCGCCTTTCCTTCCCTGGTTGCTAACCCCCTTACCAGGTGGAGGCTTCTCCAGCGAAAGCGAGCTACCGCTTCACTTGCCGATCAGGGACCCCCTTCCTCAAAAATTACTTCCGAGTCATCCCATTCTTTTTGCTCGTCCATCAATCCCTCCGTCTGGCAACCACTCTCAATGATCGCCTCCTCACCCTATTGGGACGATTCCTTGTCACACGTGGACGCTCCTCCCTCTGCTCCACCGTCCACCCACCCAACCTCCCCCAACACTGTCGACGTCCTCCCCGATCCGACTCCACTAGTCCGCCATCCACAGCTCGTCTCCCAATTGGTCGATTATTCCGTTCCATTCCATTACTCCTCCTCGTCCCTCAGCTCTGCCTTGTCTTCTTCTCCACAACACGTCCAGTATGAAGAAGACGTTGATGCCACGGCTTCTAATCGTCGCCAACCCCTGGTGCTTCCAATTGCCTCCGTTCCGCCGGACAACGCTTCAACAGCGGTCTTTGCTCCATTCGATTACGAATCCCCGTCATCGACTTGTACGGCCTCTGTTGGCTCCACATCACCAGCACCACAGGCACCCTTCACCGAGGACATGCATCAGAACAACGTATACAGCGATTGCCCGCGTCAATTTCATCAGCTCCAACAGAATGTGCAGCGCACCGCCCTCCCGGCTCACACTCCTTCCGTTCCTCCTGTGCAGGTCGATCATTACACGGCATCCGTTGCACACGAGGAACGTAGCCTCTCCCATGCAGCATTGTCATCTC
The DNA here is from genome assembly GCA_038089755.1 of Leccinellum rugosiceps. Taxonomy (NCBI): domain Eukaryota; kingdom Fungi; phylum Basidiomycota; class Agaricomycetes; order Boletales; family Boletaceae; genus Leccinellum; species Leccinellum rugosiceps. The sequence continues at coordinate 29,266 of JBBPLL010000026.1, read as the reverse complement.
GACACCTTCCGACACCACAGAGCACCTCTCTTCGGGACCAAACTTCCGCTGATTCTTATTTTGCAACTTCTCGGCTCCTTGAACAGCAGCCGAACCGCATGTCATCATCGATGACTTCAGTCTCACTTCTCGACAAGCCCGACTCGTACTATCACGCCTCTCCAGAACCGCAGCCTGACGTCAGTCTGCAACACGTTCTCCTTTCTGTCCCTGATCCGCTTTCTCTCTCCGAACCGCGTCCTGGCTATCATTATGTCCATCAGCGTGACCCGTCTCGTGCACGAGTTGTGGAGTCTGTGCGTGGCCAGGACCAGCATGCCGAATATCGCCACAGCCACGTGCAGCCAGACCTGTGCCACGGCCACCAACCGTCGAGGCCACCAGCCACTTCTCCGTCCGACACCCGGTACGCTCTGCAGCAGCCCGAGTGTCGCAATGCAGACATGCCCACCCAACCGGAAGCGGGTCCGTCCCGTGTGGCATCCGACCACTATTATAGCTCCAGCCAGTTACGTTCACCGCAGCTAGTCCAACGCTCCACTGCCTCTCCTCGTCCCATCGTAATGCCATACACGAAACGGTCATCATTTGACGGCTCGTCCACCACCTCGGAAGACTGTCAACCTCCCGCCTTTCACTCCATCCCGAGGCAGAAAATCGGCACTACCCCTACCAGGAAACGAACCGATGCGCAGGCACCGCTCCGCTTGTCGTCGGATTTGCCAGCGACCTCCGAGTAAGTCTTTGTAAACTAAAGAGATCGTCACGTCCCTGACGCGCGGCACAGTCCTTCCATCAAACCTTATGCCTGTGGCCACGAGAGTTGCTGGCCTTCCAATGCGACGTCGAGTCGCGCCTCTTATTGCACTTCTCGTGGTCTTTCGGATCACAACAAATCGGCACACCCAGAAGATGCTGGAGGGGACCGACCGTACCGGTGTGGTCTAGAAGGGTGTGGTAAATCTTGGAAGGTATGCGGAGACTTTTTATGCTGTCTCTTCGACTAATGTGCTGCATCAGAGCATCAATGGGCTGCAGTATCATCTTCAGATGTGAGTTTGACTGTTGCTATAGAGGGGCTTTAACTAATGTACTATATTTCCCAGTTCAAAGGCTCATTTTCAGCATGCGATCACTTCTACGTTTGTCTCTGGTTATATAGGTGGTCTCGAGGTTCCTGCGTCCGTTGAAGCGTCCACAGCGGGCGAAGGGGAAGAAAAGACGAAGAAGCAATACAAATGTCCCCACGAAAATTGCCGTAATCGGTACAAGCAACTGAGCGGCCTGCGTTATCACTTGGCCCATGTAAGCATCAGTGTCGGCAACGGGAATGCAATGCTCAGTCTCGTTTGCTTTTCTTCTTTAGGGGCACCCAGTGGAACTTCCCAAACAATTGGACTTCGTTCCTCCTGCTTTAAGCCGCAAGTTGGCCGAGAAGATGCGCATGCAAGAACCTGCTTCATCATCCTCCGAGTGTCAGAGACGCTCGGATGCATCCAATCATTCTGCACAGGGCTCTTTCAACATCTAGAATCTATTTTTACTCTCCCTAACTTGATTTCCTGTTTATGGTATTAAAAATGGTTAGTTATTTAGCGTCGGTTCAATATATATGTACACGTAGGCAACTTAGTCGCCACTTATTCTATTCTCGTAACGTACGTTCGATGTATCGTAATCTACATGTACTTATTGATATCGTTAACGGTGGAGGAGCCTGTTCCGCCGAATCTTTGGTGCGTTTTATGAGATGGGACCGAACATTGTAACCCCAATATGACAATGAACCCTATCCCAAAATCCTCAGCGTAGTTTCATTGTCTGCCGCCACCTGGCGCGAATTGGCTGGCACTATGCCCCGATCAACAATGGGTTCGACGGCAGGAGGGAATAGACGTACAGGTCTCTCAAAGATGGGTCGGACATGAGCTCCTCCATCGAAGGCATTTGTCCGTTTTGGGCACGATTCATCTGATGAGGAACAGATGTGAGTGATGGGTAAGTGGAAGAGGGAGGCAAATGTACCATATTCGCCACGGTTGGATTGGACATGAGTCTTTCGAGACCACCGTTGGCCATCAACTGTTGCGCCATCTGCATCATCATCGGATTGTTCATCATGCCTGCCAAGTTGGGCATGCCACCACCACCGCCGAGCATGTCCGCCAGACCGGCCATGTTTGGGGTTGCGTTCGAACGGGTAGGGTTCGAGGGCGGAGAATACTGGGGAAGCTGATCCTCGGGCATGAGGGGTGGAGGGCCGTCGTCGTCGTCCTCGGGAGGGATCCGGTCACGGGAGTTCTGGAGGCCCAACTTGAGATTCTCGTTGGTCGGATCCAGCTCGGTGCCCTTGCTAAATGCGTCTGCTGCGGCCTTGTAGTCGCCCAAACTGTACTGGGCATGACTGAAAAGGCGGGTGAGCGATTCACGTCGTCAGGAACAGGGGGAGAAGGGAGGTACCCGAGGCGAGAGTAGGCTTTGACGAAGGAGGGATCGATGTCGATGGCCTTCTTGGCGTCGTTGATTGCGGAGGCGTGGTCTCCTTTGCTGGAGTGGGCGGCGGCGCGGTTGGAAAAGTAGACGGCGTTGGTGGGGTCGAGGGCAATCGCTTTTGAGTACGACTCGATGGCGGCGTCGTGCTTTTTGGCGGACATGTGGGTGTTTCCGGTCTGCTTGAGCTTCTCTGCCTTCTTCTTGTCCTCTGCGGAGGGGGCCTTGGGAGGTGCAGATGCAGATGTAGATGCAGATGCGGGGCTAGGGGATGCAACCTTGTCTCTGGTCTTGAGGAAGACGTCAAATATAGTCTGGAGCTTTGCGGGTTTGACGCTGAGCTTGTCGCACTGGGTCTGGTTTGACGGATCTATGCCAAAGGCCTCGCCGATGCATTGTACTGTGAATGGGGCGGGTGAGCGGAATAGCCGGCAACAGGGCGAGGAAGAAACACACTGGCGACCTCGAGACCTTCCTTGTCGTCGTCTTTTATGGTGCCATCGCTGATGGACTCGTTGAGGAAATCAACAAAGGCGAGGACGAGCTGTTGTTTCCTCGAGTCTGCCATGATCGAGGTTGAATAGAATATCTCGGTACAAATACGAGACAACAAAACACTAACGCGTCTTGAACGACGACGACGACGACGAGCGCGACATGTTTTTCTGTGCCATCTCCGGTGAACCTCCGCAGGACCCCGTCGTGTCCACAAAGTCCGGGCACATCTACGAGCGCCGTCTCATCCTCAAGTACATCAACGACAACGGCACAGATCCCCTCACCGGCGAAAAGCTCGACGAGTCCGACCTCCTCGCCGTCAAGCCCAGTCCGTTTTCCCTCTTCACTTCTTCCCCGCATACACTGACCCCCTTCCCAGACCCCAAGGCCGCGCCCCCAAGACCCCCCACCGCAACCTCCATTCCCTCCCTCCTCCATACCCTCCAAAACGAGTGGGACGCGCTTGTCCTCGAGACCTTTGCCCTCAAGCAGCAGTATAACAACACCCGCCAAGAGCTCAGTTATGCCCTCTATGCACAGGATGCGGCTAGCCGCGTCGTCGCCCGTCTCATTCGAGAACGTGACGCTGCCAGAGAGTACGTCCTTGGCCCTTTTTCGCCGCTCCGCCTCCTAACGCTCGCATACAGGGCTCTGACTAACGTGCAGGCCAGTATGGGCATGCAGCCTACACCGGCCAATGGCGCGGATGTCGAAATGATCGAGGAGGCCGTCCCCGCCGCCCTTCCAAAACACGTCATTGACCAAATTGACGAGACCCAGCAGACGCTGTCCGCCACCCGCAAGAAGCGCAAGGCACCTGCGGGATACGCCACGCCTGCAGAGGTCAAGACGTTCGCCGCGAAACATACTATTCCCTCTCTTCACTCCGCCTCCGCCTCTGGCATGACCTCCATCGCCATCTCGCGCGTCAACACGTCACAGTTTTTGACCGGTGGCAACGATAAGACCGTCCAACTCTATGACAGAGCCACGGACAAGGTGCTTGCATCTCTCAAGGGGCACACGAAAAAAGTCAACCATGTCGCTCTGCGAGAACGTGATGGCGAACCTACTTTACTGTTGTCCGCTGGTGCCGACAAGATCGCTAAAATCTGGTCCCATGACACCGCTTCTGGCGAGTACTTACCCAAGGCTACGATTAAGACGCACAAGAGCGAATTGACTGGCCTGGTCATCCACCCCACCTCCACGCTTGTTGCCTACTCCTCCCTCGACAAAACATATTCACTGCACGAGCTCTCCGATTTCTCTCAGGTGTATCACTCCGCTCCTGGCGACGAGCCTATCAGTTCGCTTGCAGTCCATCCGGACGGTGCACTGCTCGCCCTGGGAACGCCCTCGTCAAAGATTCTCATTTCCGATATTCGCTCAGGCACCCTCGCCGCTACCATCGCACCCGAGGGCACACCCTTCACTGTCCACACCCTATCCTTCTCCGAAAACGGGTATCATCTCTTGGCGCCTGACAGCCTGTCCTCGGTCGCCATCTGGGACCTCCGTAAAATGACGACCGCGCATTCCATACCGCTTGGCGACGCATTCAACATCAACAAGGTCGTGTACGATTACAGCGCCAGTTTCTTTGGTGTCGCTGGCAGCGGGGGTGTCCGTTTGTTCGCGCACAAGTCATGGGAAGAACTCGCTCGCTTCGAGGATGCGAGCGACGTGACGGATCTCGCGCTTGGCAGTCAAGGAAAGGAACTTTGGGCTACCAGCGGAAGGGAGGTTAGGATTTGGGGTGTCCCTGAGTAGTCGACGTTTGTCTGTCCTTTTAATCTACTGCACAAATGTATGCATTTTCTGACCTGGTTGGCGATCCCATGCGTGCGCGCGCCCGTGCCCCCGGGAGGCAAAGCAGCTAGGAACTGCGGACAGACCCGTCGATACCGGCAAGTCAACAACAAACCTGCTCTACTTTTATTTCTTCCGCCTCAGAGGCATATATGGGAATAAATTGATTGACACAAGTACTTGGTACATACAAATGTATATCCTTGACGAAAACGGGGTGACTTACACCCCAAACCCGAAAGAATGAATAATGGTAATGCGAAGTGATGCATCAAAAGACGCGTTAATGGGTTACCAAGGATGGTGATGCAGTTGGAGCATATAGGGCCCAAGGCGACAAAAATGTGAAGTCGCGGCCACCGGTCGTTATCAAAGCCAAACAAAAGACAGAGAGAAAAGAGAGAGGAAGTTTCAGGACGAGTCGTCTAGAGACGTACAAAGAATATATGTGTACAACCGTCCTCGAGAAGGAGAAAGATTATTTTTTATTTATCAGCCACGCCGCGGGCGCTCAATGCCACGTCGACGGACCAAAAGTCTGCCCTGGAGGCAAGACGAGGAGCGGGGTGCCAAGAGCGTCGGCCGTGTTCTGCCAGACGGTGTTGCCCCACCAGTTGAGGCTAACACCACCCTTGGGCAGCTGCAAGATGAAGAAAATGATGAGCATGCCGATCGCAACTCCCGCGTCGAGACCTGCGGCAAGGATGTAATTGTAGCGCATCCACCATCGGAAGTGGTAGCGGCGCATGAACCACTGGAAGATGAAACCTGCCATCAACCAGGATGCATAGTTGATACCTGTCGCAGGAGGCATCGATCCAATTCCGGAAAAGAGTACGGGAGTGTTGATGTAACGCCAGTAGGAGAGTGGGAATCGGCGAGCGAGGTAATAGAATGGAATAGGAAGCACGGCGCCAACGAGGAAGAACCACATGATAGGGTTATACATGGCCCCAGCACCAAAGATCCTCTGGGGTCCAATGCCTCCCCATACGAGTGAAGAAGTGGCGAACACAGTCGAGGAGGGACACGTGAAGAACTGGGGTTGGTGGGGTTGGCAGATGTCCACAACGTTGTCGAGCATCCAGTCTTGTACCAGAGTGACCACGAAGCTACTGAGGAACGCAGCGGCCACCTGAGCGATGAACATGAGACGAGGGGGGATCTTCATGTAGTGACCAAGCTTCAGGTCCGCAGCGAAGCCAACCGCTTGGTTCGTGCCAGTAAAAGCAGCCCCTTTAAAGATCATGACTGCTATGGGCTTGCCTGGAAGGAGATAGCCGGCTAGGAGTTCGTACATGACAGTGAGCACGACTTGCTGGTTTGTGATCGCTTGAATCATGCCAATAGGGATGGTGACGAGCGAAGCAAGGAGCAATGCGAGACATGCCGCCCAGATGGGAAGGCCCGTGGGGAACGTCTCGATCGTCACGAACAGCAGAATTATCATCGTGATTCCCAACAGGGCATACCACCATTGCGGGACTTCAGCGTATGCTTGCATAAGGCGCGAGTGGACGTCACGCTCGTCCATCAGATTCCTCCTGAAACGCTTCAGGATATCGCCACGGTACCACACTAAATTGACGATCAGACAAGAAGATTGGGAAAATCGAAGAACACTAACAGAAGGTATGGACAATGACGGACGTGAACGCTGCAAATGCAACACCATATGCGAGTGCCAGCGTGGGAGGCAGGAATGCTGGGGAGTACGCCTCGTATTTGGCCGTGTCGAAAACCCCGTTGGTGATGACTTGCGATATATTGTAAATCATACCAGTGTTATCAAAGACGCTGGCAGCCGATATGGGCAAGTAACTCGAGAAGAAACTGTTTGTGACTGGGGAAGATAGGAGGGTTAGAAAAGATACTATTGCAAAATAGCCGAACGGCTCACAGTATAGGATGGGCGCCATAACCCAGAAAACGATGACGAAGCCGACAGCGATGTTCGCCTCTGCCCACCACTAAGAAATGTGAGATAAACGAACATAGCACACAAGGAGATGAACGAACCGGTGAAACGAGAGGATTGGAAAAGTAGGATACCATACCCCAGTCAAACGTAAAGATACTCATGCCAAGACCTGTCGAAGTGCCAAACAAGGAATTGACTACGACGTTGCCCGGTGCGATCCAGCACACCCAGTTGAAGACGCTGAGACCAGTCCAAAGGAAGCCGGGAACAAAGTACCATAAGGTGCTACAAGCGAGAACAATGATGAAGAACTTCTCCCGAGACATATGGCGACGATCAGGCTTCCCATACGCCCTATGGAGTGTGTTGAACAACGCGCAGTTGACCAAGGCACCGGGCCAAATCATGCTGCTAGGGTAGACGAGGAAACGGCGAAGGAGACCACCCAAAGAAAAACCAATCAACTGCGTCGAGAGAACGAGCATAAGTTCGTAGGAGCGACTGATCGACTGGTGATAGAAAAAGCGTTGCGCGATGATAATATCGGTAGCATATGCACCGCTGACGGCGACGTTGGCCATGATGGTGATCAAGACATGCTCTTTGATGTTAAATGGGCCAGGATTGAGCGTCCAAGTATAACCGAAAGTACGGTAGCGGGTAGTAGGAAGGACACGTTCGAGGCCTTTGCCAAGCGGCAGAGCTGTCAACTGAGCGACAATGCCTGAAATGAGGACCGAAGAAGCTGGGTGGTCATCAGATGGATGGATTGTGTACTTGGAGGGCTAATACACATACCTCGCAAGGTAAAGATCTGATTCACTCCCGAGAGGACGCAAGCGTAAAACAAGCCAAGGGCCCATGTGCGGAAAGTGTTGACAGGCATCGATGGATCATCGATGTTGGATATGGCCGCACGGACCTCAGGGTAAGGTGATTCGCTTTCGAGAGGATCAGGATGATGATAAAACCTAATGAATAACACTCACTCATCGTACTCGAACGCGGTGTCTTGTTCTGACTTGGATGCGGTGGAATACCTCAAGGATTCTACGCGAGACTGAGCATCAAACTCTGAAAGCCGAATAGAGCTCGAGTCGGAAGCCTTCTTCCTCTCGAGCTCGGACACCTGCGTGCTAGAGTCTGAGATTGATTGCAACTCGGAGTGGTAGTCGAAGTTGGGATCATTCAGATGCTCCATGAGGAAGTCAACATCCTCGGGGACATCGGGTACACCTCTATGATGAACACGAGGATGAGTGATATTGGTTGCGCTATCGAAGGCCCTGGGGTCCATAGCGTCACCGATTCCAAGGTCTGGGAGGGGATAACAAGCCGTTCCTCAAGAAAAGGCGGGAGAAGACGCGGTGGGCGTATGGTAGAAAGGCGGAAAGATGAAGATTTCTTGATGACCATGGCCTTTTAGAGTGAACAAATGTTGTGGACTGTGTTCCACGAATGAATCTGACAGCGTTTGGAATGGAAGATGATCCACAAGGGGAAGGCGGGAGAACGTCCGGACTTGACAAGACAATAGGCCCGATTTGACCAGTCCACAGCAAGACAAAAAGCTGGGAGAACCCCGCCTGGCACGTTAGCCGAAACAAAAGGCATACCTTGAAGTTACGTGTCTGCCATCTTCATATATAACGTAGCCACATATGTTGTGGTCCAAGGTCCTTCGTCTCTCACCTCCAATTTAAAAGGGCACTGTTATACAGAACTGATTGCAACCTCTGTTGAACCAGTAGAGCTGACCCGTTGCAATGAATGGCCACCTCACCTCACGTGAGACCACGGGGAGCGTCGAGAGCCAAGATTGTCTATTGTCAGAGTCAAAGCACCGTTTTGAGGCCGAGTTATTGTCCTCGGTTAGAATCAAGACAATAAACAGCAGTTTCCTAATGGGGAAAAGCAGGAACATACTCCAGAGTCAAGCTTTTCAAGTTCCACCACCGGCATCTGATCGCTCCCGTGATCGCCATCGCGGTCGTTGGGCAGTGAGCTAAGTGAATTCGGAATCACTGACTGAATCCGCATCTAGACCAAAATACTAAGTCGCAGTTTCAAAGGGCGGGATCATGCATACTATGATTGGCACACGATCATCCAATGATTTTCTACTCATGTGACCCCCTCTTTCTTATCGACTGATCACTGGCAAGTGCAGGTAATCGTTCCACATCTCCACCCCCGGATCTGCAAGCCTGCTCTAGCCATGTCTACCGTCGAAACAGCCCAAACCCGAGATATCCTGATTCTACACGCAGAGAATGACTTGAAAGACACCATATACAAATATGCTCACCTTCTTCCCTCTTTTACTCAGGATAATTATCCTCCTCTCGTCCCCTTTGAGCACGTTGACCCTGGATTTCGTGCTCTCAAACACTCGGACCCCCGTGCCTTTTTGAAGGATGCAATCAATGTAATTGAGCTGACCCCGGACCTGGGTACCGAGGTCCGAGGAATCCATCTCAGGGATCTCGATAGTGATGGGAGGGATCAGCTTGCGTTAGAGGTAAACACAATGGGCCCATCACCACAGCTACAGTGCTACAAAACTGTGAATGATAGGTTGCTAAACGTGGGCTGATGGTCTTCAGGGACCAAGCGGATTTCATCGACCAGGGACCAGAAGCTTATCTAGAATGGGGTCGTCATTTTGGGAGGTTCGTCGTCTCGATCCCGTTCACTGTCTTGTCCCGTAATGTCATTCATCGTGCAGGTTGCACATTCACCCCACCACCGGCCACCCAAAGGGTTATCCGCAGATCCATCTAGTATACAAGTCCGATCGGTTTCCATGTAACCTCGTCCGATTGGACATGTCTGAACGTTTTCCTTAGGGACGCTAACTCAAATTTCAACTCTGTCGTCGACGATAGCATCACGACTACGGTTTGGCACTCCGACGTGTCCTATGAACTCCAGCCCCCTGGACTTACAACTTTCTTCCTGCTCTCTCAACCGCCGACAGGTGGCGACACACTATTCACGTCCCAGGTTTCTATTCTGAAGAAATTGTCCCCGTCCTTCGTTGCGTTCTTACGAACCCTGAGCGCCGTACACTCTGGAGTTGAGCAAGCTAGTTACTCTCGGTCAGGGAAGATGGGAGGTGTAGTTAGACGCGAACCGGTAGAACACGTCCACCCCGTGGTAAGGCGTCACCCGGTGACTGGAGAGGAAGCACTCTACGTGAACAGGGAGTTCACTAGACATATTGTCGGTCTGAAACGTGAAGAATCCGGTGAGGGTATTTCATTCTGTTCTACCCACGGAGACTGATGAAAAGAAGAAACCATCCTCAAGTTTCTGTACGATCACATCGAAAAAAGTAGTGATCTGCAGGCTAGGGTTAAATGGGAGCCTGGCACCGTGATACTATGGGACAACAGGGTGACTGCGCATGTGAGCCACGTTCGTCTGAGTAAGTTAGTTTCCTCGCTGATAGTTGTCTAGTCTGCTATGGTAAACTACGGTGACTCGGAGGAGCGTCGTCACGGTGCTCGTATCACACCTCAAGCAGAGCGGCCCATTCCGGCCTGGGACGGTTTACTGTTGCCAGACTAGTAGTGTCTGAATTTCGAAGTCAAGTAGCGAGAAAAGTTGATATTACGAAGGGAATCCCGTCAACCGCAAGTTTCCATATGCTTTCCTAGACTCGGAGGGCGTGCCCGGGCCTAGCGGAGTCGCTGGTCAAAGTTATCACTACACATACATATACATACTACGACTCGGAATCCCACTTTCTATTGCCTGTTCGTTGGTACCCCCTTCCGGCAACATCGAGTTCGGCTCGGCCCCGTTCACCCCAGAAGATGCCCCCCAAAACGATGATCCTCTTCCTCATCTACTGCGGTGCCGTCCTGTCCGTGTGGAAGGAGCTCAGCGATCAAGTCACTGAGCCGTACATGGTGTGGCTCATGTCTATAGATTGACCAATGTGTTAATATTCGACAGGACGAACCTTTCCATGTCCCACAAGCACAAGCGTACTGCAAGGGTGAGTGGACTGTTTGGGACTCAAAAATCACTACGCCGCCAGGACTGTTGGTTTGTTTCGTTCCAGTGATACGACTCGTATAATTGAGCCACTCCCCAGGTATATTTTCAGTGTGTTGCTTAGTCGCATATTCATCTTTCGCTGCGACGTGGCACTGCTACGGTTCACCGTGACCCTCACATCGATCTCCCTTCCGTTCCTCCTCACTCGTCTGCTTGCATTTCACCAACGTCGGCCACCTTCCTTACTTGCTCCGAGTGTTCAAGCAATCATTCTGTCCACGTTTCCGATAGCCTGGTTCTATGGATTTCTTTACTACACGGAGGTACCAGGTCTTATTTCGGTGCTGCTGACCGTCCTATTCGCAACGCAACATTGTCATACATCTGCGGCGGTGGTGTGTCTCGTCGCCGAGCATTGTCGAGCGTTTTAAGGTCTACTTACGCTCATCCCCCGCAGTTGGGTGTCGTCAGCTGTCTTTTCCGTCAAACGAACATCATATGGGTGATATATGCGTTTGCCACCAGTCAGCTAATGCATTCACGGTTCAAACGCGGAAATACGCTGCTGCACGACCCGCCCGCATTGTCGGCTGGCCCAGGTGAGTGTATTGGATTCCATTTTCGACTTGTTCACCACAACTGTCACATACTGCCAGGCGACATTCTGCAATCGATCATGAGTGCCCCAGCCGCATTGCCAGAGTTAATCCCTCCGTTTGTACCTTACTTGCTCGTGTTAGTTCTGTTTGGCGCATTCGTGCTCTGGAATGGCGGCATCGTGCTAGGTGCGGGATCTCGGAGCCAATGTTGTGGTACCCATGAATTTGACCTTTACCTTCCACATTCTAGGCGACAAGGCCAACCACGTTCCTGTGTTGCATGTACCCCAACTGTACTACTTCGTCGCGTTCGCAACGTTGATGGGGTGGCCTGCAGTTGTTTTTGGTCGCGATGGGCCAGTGAAGCTCGCCAAGGAAGTTCTTCGCCGCATGTTTGGAACCAGAGGGTCCGTCTGTCTTGGCAAGTGAATAATCTGGAGAGAAGCCGCTAATATACTGGATATAGGAGAGTTGCGTTCACGGCCTTGCTTTCAGTAATCATGGCTTATACGGTGCACAGGTTCACGTGAGTGACTCGCAGCCCATCTTCTATCGCCGCAACTGAATTTCTGAATGGATGACAAGAATCCACCACCCGTTTTTGCTCGCTGATAACCGCCATTACACTTTCTACGTGTGGCGTCGTGTGTTCATGTTGCATCCGATTGTGCCTTACCTATTCATACCGGGATACCAGGCTTGTGCGTGGGCGTGGTGGCTGCGTGTTGGTGAGATCCATTGTTGATGAAATTGGGAATCAACCCTGAACGTCATCGATCAGCTGGTGACCAGACGTTGTTGCAGACCCTCGTTCTGCCGCTTGCGACTATTGCAACGCTACTGCCTACGCCGCTTTTGGAGCCACGGTATTTCCTAGTGCCTTATATCCTGTTGCGAGCTCAGGTGGCGGATATAAGTTCGTTGGGACTTTTGGTTGAAGGCTTGTGGTATGGGGCGATCAATTTCGCGACGGTGTACGTGTTTTTGTATATGGAGCGTGCGGGTGTCGGTAGATTTATGTGGTGAGCGACAAATAAACAATAATTACGGTTGCGAGTTGGTTTTTCAACGTCAACCACAACGACGACGGAACATAAGCGCAGGGCGCATTTTAATCGGCTGGAACTGACATCCTAAAAATTGTTCTCGAAAGCGTTCACAGTGCAACTAGCTGATCGTCCTCATGGCGTCCGAAGCCACCTCCAAGCCTTCGGGCCGTCCAACACGCTCCTCTCTGCGCCATTCACTTAATTTCACCTCTGTCGGAAAGGCCCTCGTCGACGTGATCAACAAGGACTCTCGCGACCGCGACAAAGCTCTCAAGAAATCCAAAGAGTCTTCCTCGCGTCGTCTCAGTCTCATGAACTCCACTACGATCAATCACGCGACACTCTCACAGAAATCAAAGCCCCCCACACCCACACACGGGAAGGAGGACAGCCCCTCCTACAAGACCATAACTCGCAGGAGACAGTCGGCCCTCCTCAAACGTCCTTCTTCCTCGGACGAACATGGCGTCAAATCCCCAGATCCTAACCCGTCGAGTCCTTCTAGGCGTTCAACGCTGCGCTCCAAGACCGCTTCCTCCACCGTTTCGTCTGCTCTGCCAAAGTATCGGCCCAAGTCAGTAATCGTCGAGCCGACTAAGAAACCGCTTTCCCCTGTCCGTGTGGGGACTCGTAGACGGTTCAGCACTTCTGAAGAGGACGATGGTGTCCAGAGAGATTCCCTCAAGGATAAAGGCACTCTTCGTTCCTCTGTGGACAGGGTCGAAAGACCTATCAGTCCGTTGCCACACAGGGCGCTGGCGGTAAAGGTCAATCTACCCAGCCCGACTACACCTACCAAGTCCAAGATTGCCCAGTCTCCTGCCGCCAAGTCTGCTTCGTCTTCTCCAGCCCGTGCTACGTCTACTCGACCAGCAAAATCGGTCAAAACTGCTGAAACTTCAACCCCGTCGCGGGCCGCCATGCGACCCCCTTCCTCAGCTTCCTCGTGCAGCTCCCATCCCTCACCCTTGAATCCGCCCTCGCTCAGAAATGCATTTGGCTTTGGTCGTTCAAAAGCAAGTCAGAACTCGACCCCGTTGAAGGTTGCTAAGCGCCAACCTCCAGAGTCTCCCCTTGCCCATCACACTCAGCAGCTTTTCGTCGACAGTCTTGGTGGTAATGGAAAAGACCCTGCGACGAGACTTCTGCAGGGAGACGAAGGTAATAGTGAGGACAGCATGGAGATCGAGGATGTCGAACTACTTCTTGCTCCCGTGGCATGTCTCGCAGCGCCAACCCCTGCGATTCCGAGGATTTGCACGACGAAGCATCAGTCCTCAGAGTCTGGGCTTCAAACACCCTCCCGTCCATCTAGTCTCCTTCCAACTCGTGCCAACCTCTCGTATCTGTCACCATTACCTCCCTCAGAGAGTTCACCCGCATTGCGGCCTAGAGGTCGTCGTAATGATCAAAACCGCGGTTCGATTTTGTCCTTTGAACAGCTCACGGTTGATGATCCTCAAATCCTCGCGCGAGAAGACCTGGAGGGCAGGTTGGCGGATATTGCGGCTCCATTCACCCCGGGTGGTCCCTCCCCAAATCCCAGCACCATAGCTCTGGATGTCCCAGAGACCCCGAACCTGTCTGCATTGCCTTCTCCTTCTGGCTATGGTTCAATCTCGCAGGTACTTCTTCCCGATGTAACACCTTCACCCGCGGTCTATCACCTAGCCCCGATATTTGAAACCTCGGTCGAATTGCCACCTCCTGCGGATTCTGGTACTATTACTCTCCTTCGTCTGCAAATTGCTCAGGCAGAGTCTATCGCGAAGGAAAGGCTCTCGCGTTTGCAGGAGCTCGAGGAGCAACTTTATGTTGCAAAGCAGTATCGAGTCAGAGAGACAGAAGAACTTGCGAGACAGGTTTCCGTTCTCGAGCAGCAATTGCGCACCAGCGTGGAGGCGAGGGAGCGAACGGACGAGGAACGGGCTACGTTCACAGCGTCACTTCAGGATGAGCTTAGACGGGTGGAGGCTCGGTGTGCTGCAGCCACTCAGGCTGGTTTTGAACAGGGTCAACGAGCAGCGCATCTGTCATGGAATGCACAGCTTGCCAACGTGCATAAAACCTGGGAGCTGTCCTGTGCAGCGAAGGAAACTGCCTGCCTGTGGTCTTCAGTGAAGAACCAGGCCGATGACGAGAGGAATAATCTACGGTCTGCTCGTGAAGTGCTCAACGTCCTCATGGGTGTGCTGGATCACAACCAAGGGCGATTGCAAGGTTTGCTTGCCTGATTCACGTGGGTTCATACTTCTTCACAGCCTCGAACGGGTCGTCTGATCAGACTGTTCGCAGGCCACGTTCACGACCCACTTTTATGCCTTTGAATCGATTGGATACCCATGTTTGTCCAGTCTCATGTTCGGTCATGTCCATCTTCTAGTAAATGTCCCTCCCGTAAATATCATTGTACATCGTACACTATGCTGGATCGGGCTACGAATCTTACGATTATTAGCGTAACAGATTGTCTTGACCCTTATGCAATACATTCTACTGCTTCCATGCAAGAATCCAGTAAACAACCATGATTACTGACAGGACTAGCCTGTCGCAAGCGTGCGGTGACAGCCTTGTAGATGCTGTCTTGACTGCGAGGGGGGGGAGGGGGTTGAGTGCATGAATAGAACATGCCCACAGCGTACTCACTCGATGGGTCCGTATGCCACCTTCACATCGCAACGTACCGATTGTATTAACATCGGCCAGGAAGAGAATATGGGGGTATCAATTATAAATGATATGAGCGCTTTGGCCTTGCGAGTCGGAAATAAGACCGTTGCAGTGGCAACAAAACCGGCTGCCGTCTCCTCGATCGAGAGGGGGTGCCTAATAGATACGAGTTTTAGCTGAGTTTGGAGCTGCGAGCAAGATGACCAGTAGTCGCCAAGACGTTGGACGATCTGCCATGGACAGTTGGTCAGCGCGTGTCAAAGTCTAGCGAGATAACTTTACTTGACGAATGTTTTGGTCTCCGTGTTGCGTGACGAGCTGGTGTGCCGTTCGCAGCATCAGTGCACTCAAGGCAGGGGAGACTTCTTTGTGTTTCGTCTTGACCTGCTCGGTTCGTTTGATTTGTATGTCTGCAACAACCGGATGGAACTTTATGCAAGGAATGGATACACAGTAACTCGACGCATAAGTAAATTCGAACAACTCCGGGAGAACCTTGGTCGCCGTCAACATGTGCAAGCTTTGGAGGGCCTCCAGCTCGTCTGTGCAGGGGGACTCAGTGTCTTGCCAGTGTGCTAGATGTAGCAACTCGCCTTTCAGCTGCAGTATTTCCGCACGCGTGCTCGTCTTTTGCATGTGGATACGTCGTTCGGCATCTTCTACTACGAAGGCGACCTCTCTCTTCTGTGATTCGACTTCATTGAGCTTTTCCTCCAGACGATCCAGCTTCGCCTTGGCTTCCTTGACATTGGCATGGAAGGTGTCCAGCTCCGCACTGAACCTTGTAAAAACCGTTGTCTGTTTTCAATAGCGTAAATAACGTACCCTTGTTCAGCGATGGTAGCTTTCAGCTCGTTTAGATAGTCTTGGTCGCATCCTTCGAGTTCTGCTACTTCAGCCTTCTCTTTCGCGAACTCTGCCATCAGATCGTCGTACTCTTGCTGTAGATCGGGAACTATGCCCTGTGCCTGCTGAATAATTTCTTCCAGAACTTTGGCATCCTAAATAAAATATAAGATTTGTTTGAACAATGAAAGCACAAACCACTTACCGATTCCAGGCTCTTGAAACCTTCGTCTGCATTTTGGTACAACTGTTCTACCCATTGCATCTTCCAGTCATACCACTCTGACTTGGCCTGGGCATGGTTGTGAGCCTTGATTAATTTGAGCTGATGCAACAACTCGGCCTGCCCGCTCTCGTCGGTGCTGACAAATTCTTGGAAAAGTGGAGGCGTCGCTTTCAGGACTTCCTCTTCCGCGTCTCTGTGTATCTCCTTGATACGTTCAACCCAAGCTTGTAAATCTTTGCTGACATAACTGTAAAGTTCTAGTTGTGGAACATTCACGGTCATCGCAACCACATATTCCGCGAGAGGTATCTGCGCTTCCATTGATGCCCTGCGAGATGGACGCAGAGAAGAAGGATGAACAATCGAGCGCCGAGGTGCAGCAATGTCGTCCATGAATCGAATGCCCGTCATCTCGAAGAATTGCTCTATGGATATGGAGGGTCCCAGCGCACCGTCTACGTCTACGTCCACTTCTGCTTCGTCGTCATAGTCAGATTGCGTATTCTCTTCACCTGGTATAAACGCCAGGCTCTTACGACGGGGGGACACGCGTATGGCCACGTTATCAAGGGGCAAAGGATGTTCGGTGGACTGTTCTTGTCCTTCGAGATTGTTTACCCTTGTCGGTGAGGTCAATCTACGATGGACGTCTTCTCCGCCCCCATTGTCTGTGGAGTCGAGAGTAAAGCCAACGCTCCTTCGCCCCGGTGCAAAGATACTTTTCCTAGGGGATGAGATTCGAGTAGGGAGTGTACCCCTGGCACTCAATGCCAAAGTTGGATCGGGGGCCACACCACCCAGGCTCTTCCGCTGTGCAAAATAGTCCGATGGCCGCCGAAAACCAACTGAAGGACGTGTATTAGGTCCAGCGACATGCTGCTCCTCGGCACGCAATGATGCTATCTTGAGTGGTGACGTCTTGGACGGTGACAACAGAACTCGGACTGCACCAGTACCACGCCCTGGGGTAATCGACAGTCTTTCTGTACCACCAGGCCGCCTCGCTGGGCTTGGTTGCACACCGTGATCAGTGACCAAGACATCACCTGATTGCTTGCGAGGAGAAGGACGGGAAATAGGAGGTGCAAATGCTGCAGTAAACTTTTTGGGAGACGGAGGTGCTTTGATAGGAGAGGATGAACGAGAGCGGACGGGAGGTGCGGGGGTGCGAGGTTTCGGCGTAAAGGTGAAGTTCAACGGGGGTTGAGGCTGCGGAAGGCTCTCCGACGGGACAGGTTGTGCGTCTGATGCAGTGGGCTGCGGCATGCTAAAGGCAAGAGGCCTATCTGATGATGTTGACTCGGCCGTTGCTACTGCAGAAGCAACGGGATCGTCATCAGGCATTTTCGTATGTAAGGCATCAGGGACAGTAACAGTGTCGCTAGGAGGGGGAGATTCTGGGAGTGCAGGATAAATTCCTTGCGAACCAGCTGGTGGGATGGAGGAAGATGGATCTGGTACTACTTGGTTAATCGCCTCCTCACTCGTCTGTTCTTGACTGCCGAACATTGAAGTCGTCATAGTGGAATCTGCACTCTGTCCGAGACTGACACGCCTCAGGAGTTGAGTGACGTTGACAGTCTGATTTACATCTTCGCCACTACGAACATCCTCATCCATGAAGCTATCTTCGGTGCTCGTGAAGCTGTCGTCTCTTCCCCCACCATTTTCAGGTTCGCCTAGGCCAAGGGAAGCTCGAGCAGCCTGTAATCTTGAGACCGCGTCAGTCAACTCCATTTCTTGTACATCTTCGTCATTGTTTGCTCCGTCATCATCATCTGACGACGGAACGTAAGGTGTATCTCCAGAGTGGGTAGCAGAACGCAGGGCCAACCATTCTTTGCTTGGTGGTTCGGGCGGACGAATGAGGGGAACCGTGAATTCCATCGGTTGCGACACGTCGCCTTCCGAGGTGAAAGATTGTGACTGTGATCCCTCTTCAATGTAGGATGTTTCGTTGGGCACGCCCTGTTGGCCGTCGTGGGCGTCTGCAGGTGATTGTGGTATAGAAAGATTCGCTAGTGGCTGGCGAGGAACTCCCAATGACAAAGAGCGTTTCCTAACAAAATTTCGTGGAACGACTTCCGTCACGTCCATGTCGTCGCCTTCAGACTGACCGTCTAGGTTGTTGAACTCGTCATCCATGGAACCCTCAGGTGCCGCTCGGAAAAACGCGGACGGGGAAAAGCCTGTATCGTCGGAATCCATGTCCATCGACTCCTCTCCGCCGCCTTCGCTGACAGCCATTGAGCGGCGAGTGGAGCTGCGTCGACGAGACCTCTGAGCACCCGGGTACGCGTTCTCGTCATTTGTGGCCCAGGGAGAATCAAAGTCTGGCTCGGCGGCAGGAGATGACTGGGGTGAAGTGGTGCTGTTTGTGTTATGGTCCGGTACTTCGAAGAGGCGCACGTGAGCATGATTGGCAAAGCTGACGCGCCTGCCCAAGGATTTGCGAGTGAGGTTATCGTCGCGGTAGTCGCGAGTGATGTCCATGGACTGGGTCGCATCGTCACCGTCACCATCTGCAGCATTGACCGCCGCCTTGAGAATGCTCTTTCTGGGAACCTGGGGCAAGATGAGGAATGACAGGCGTACAGAGAGATCAACGGACCAGGGAACGACGAGCTTTGGCTGCTGGGCTTTGGCGGTCTCCAGGAGCGATGGAATGTGCTCTTCGTCGTCGACCGGGATGTTCTTGCGTCTTATTCGCGACCGCAAACGAATTCCGTCGCGAGGGCGAGTTGCGTTTGACCGTCATCGGGTTGGTTTAACTCGGACACTCCGATCACACGCCAATACAATAAACGCACGTGATATTACGCGTCTCGTCACGTGATGACCACTAACTCGCCCTCCCCATTCGTCTAACAGATTTCCTCAGCGATCTGTGCTCCATCGCTCCAACGACCTCTTCCACCTCATCTTCCGTGACTACTTTCTTCTTTACTAGTTGTCTGTGTCTCGAATGAGATCTCTGTAAACACCATCTTTAATTTACGCACCTCTTTTTCTTCTTCACTGGGTCCACCTCTCCTTCACCTGGAATATATACAATACCCGGGCCGCCAGCTTCCACAGCTGCCTGGCGAAGCTTTCGGTTCGGAAGAATCACCACCGAATCGTCCGCTTCCGCCGGGGTACCATCCTTCACAGACAAACTCTTTATATCTTGCTCAAGCTTGGCTATCGACCTCGTCGACCTCTTGCCCGCACTTGTCTTCGAAGATTTGTCCTGAGTTGATTTCTTGGGCTTCTTGGTGTTCTTGCTGATCGTCGGAGGAACATAGTCATCTGAAGCATCATCCTCGGCGGACGACGCCGTCTCCTCATCTTCGTCCGTATTTTGGGAGATTGCATCGTTTGGCTTGTCCACAGGGGATACATCTGTCACTTGATTCGCACTGTATTTTTCAATGGTTTTCAAACCCGAGGCAGGATTCCCCTTCCCATGCAACGGAGAAGAGAGTGTCTCGGACTCCCCGTTCGTCTCATGCTCCTCGGTAGAGTCCACCTCGGATTCGGACTGTGCTAGATCAGTTCTTCTGTCCCACAAGAAAATATGGACAACGTACGTCCGCAACGATGTCTTCAATCTCGCTCTCAGAATGCGACTGTGATACGTTCACCGGCTTCGTTGCCGTTCCCAGCAAGCCAGCCTGATGCAACATGTCGATTTTTGCATCCATTTTTCGCTCATTGCGCTCAACCTACCTCGTTCAATAAGCAGAATATACGCAGCGAATACCATGTTGACGCACCTCACTCATAAGCCGTAGCGCGTAGGTTCTCTCAACAGCGCGCATCCTCTCTTCCATCTCCTTCATGACTTCTTCGCGAGTTTCTGCCTCCACTATGGCACACCGCATCTCCGCTTCGTAAAGCTGAAAATGCTCATCACAACTTAGCTTCGAGTAATCCCGATCTCCTTACTTTTAGACGTAGATCCTCGATCTCATCAAATAAGGCATCCACCAACGGATTGATTGGTTCGTCATCACTGTTCTCCGCCTGATCATCGTTGACCTCTTCATCTTCTAAAGTGGTTGTCATGCGGCCGCCACAATGTTTCACCAATTATGCTCACCTTCGAGTACCTCTAGATGTGCCTCGCTGAGCTTCTTCCCAGGCCCGAAGCTCGATATTATCACCTTTCGTGTAATGGCACGTGGCAATCCCGAAGGACCGGGTTTAATGGTCGTGCCGGGTTTGGTAGGACTGGTGAAAACACGGGGCACGGGGGCATTATTCACTACAGTTGATATTTCTCTTGCCAACGCAGAAAATTTCATAACATGCGAGTTCTCGTCAAACCCCGTGTCGTATGGGTTAACATTCACAATCATAACCTAAACAGAACATGGGGATTAGGGATTGGACGGCAAGTTGGAAATGAGAGACATGCCACTCTGCCATCACCAGCAAAGTAATCCATGAGAATCTCTGTCAACTTGCTGTGTCGGAATGGTACCACAGCCAATGTTCGTCTTACATCCACAGTATCGCTCTGACCTGGATTAGCAAGACTTGAAGCTAAGCGCCTTTGGTTGGACCTCATGACCTTCAAACATGGTCAGACTACGGCCTTCCAAGCCAACCTCTACTTGCCTCCATGCACTGGCCAAGGACCATGAGGGACTTGTTGATGTTACCCGCCTCCTTGAGCCGGTCGCCGGTGGTCTGGGTATGCTTCGTGCGCTCCGAACCAGCAAGATCAACAAGGGTGAGTCGTGATATTTGCACCGAACTTGGATCCTGGCAAAAGTCAAGCGCACTATACTTGCCATGAGATGGGAGAAAGCGGCCTACATCTCGATCGCCCCGGTGGTTTCTGAGGACTTTTATGGTGATCATGCTGTGACTTCGACTGCTCTGGCTGTTCGCAAGCGTTCCGAATACGCGCCTGTGTAGTTGTCCAAGTTTGACGAGTGCTTTTGCTTGCGCGGCGCTGGAGACGCGGAACTGTTTGAGCCCGTAAATATATCTCCCTGCGCTTCCGGTTCCACTATCATCCGTCGCATCACATGCAGGAGATGGTTTTACTGCGAGTGCCTTTCTAGTCACGAGAACCCCACTTGCGCCTGGTCTCACTTCCTGATTATCGTTGACCGAAGCGAGAAGATCATAGACTTTCTCGTTATATACCTCCACGTAAGAGATCCAGACAGAATATTCATAGTTGCGATCGAGTTTTATGGTCGTCGGATCAGCATGAAGGTCAGAATCATTTGAGGATGCTATATGCTCAGCCAGAACTTCGGCAAGGACCGGTTCGCTCGGGACATCGATGTCAATTGGAGGGAGGGTAGAATCTGACGGAGTAGCCTCTTCTACCCCGTAGAGTCTGACAGGTCGAAACTGTGATCTTCGTTAGCAAGTTTGCTTCCGAACGCTCGCCATACTTACCCGTCCGTCACTTTGCAAATTTTCAACACTGTTGAAAATCACGTCCAACGTCCTTGGTAGAATTCCGCCGGAACCAGGCTCATTGCCTCCCTGAATAGTGTATGTTTTCCCAGAATTCGTTACCCCGTATGTAAAGAGAAGACCATTTTGCCCATCCAGCAGGTCCTGTACGATAGGGAGTGTCGTCTTCGCGAAGAAGTCGGCTTGCTGAGTAGACGGAAGGAAGACGCGGGAGAACTTGTAGATCGAGGAAGGAGGTGCCGTCGACGCTCGATAGTACAACCCAGAGGATCCGCGACCGTCGCTGGATGGATCGGTCATCCTGACCGCAGCATCCGACAGGGGGTCCAAGTAAGGCATAGTTGCCGGCTCATCGTCACCAAGATGAGGTCGAATGCGAAGGTACGCCTATTCCGAGATGGTCCTAGTGCTGCCATATGCATTATCTCCTGCAACGCACCATGATTGGTTCCGATTGCTCCACCATCGCTAGCTTTGTGACCAGAACTTTCTTCTTGGGCGCGGCATGCTTTGCATCTGGTGAGTTTGCTCTGTTTGCCAATGCCTTTTTCGAGACTGCCGTCTTCGTTGCAGGATCTCCCGAGGCTACGGTTGATCGGGTGGATGTCTTTGACTTGGTCGCCTTTATCGCAGGGGGCGGACTTGGAGATAGGCCAATGGGAGTCTTTGTTCGCGTTGACGCGCGCGTAACGGGCACGGACGCCTTTGCACGGCTAGTCATGGTGAAGTTGAGTTGCGACGCGTCCTACCACGTGACCAATTCATTTACTTAATCTTATCGACGACAACGATGATCCCAACGCCAGATCTATCCCATCTCTCCAAAGACGACAGGCTCCATGTATATGATCCAGCAGGCAAATCTATCTCAGAATTCGTTCTTGCTGGACGACTGATGGCACTACAGAGGACACGTTTCTACTCCTAGATGGCCTTGAAAAGGACATGGAACAGCTCAAGGCCCAAAAACCGTTGATATGCCTTGAGATAGGGTAAGAGACCGTTCAGACTATTGGACCATTTATCTCCCAAGACACTAGCTAGCTCTGGATCCGGTTGTGTGTCCGCCTTCCTAGGTTCAATCTTGGGACCAACGAATGCCCGTTAGTTGCCCTCGATTACACAATGCAACACCCTTTACCGATAACCGTGCTAGTTTACCTCTGCACTGACATCAACCAACGCGCTTCAATTTGCACCTTTGCTACTGGAAAACAGAACAGCGTAAGATCTTCCCAGGATCGATCTTCGGGGAGCTTCACTCAAATTCAAGGCGATCTAGGTTCCTCTCGACCCAATTGCGTGTGATCTTTCAAAGCCGCTGTTGACACGGCTGCGACATCGCGTTGATATTGTCTTGTTCAACCCGCCATACGTTCCTACAGTCCATGAAGAATTTTTTCATGCACAAGATCGTGGTGACATCGCTGGCTCTTGGGCAGGGGGACTTGACGGCATGGAGGTAACAAATCAATTTCTATATAATGTTGCGGCACGTTGTCATCAACTCGTATGCAGCACCGTTGCTTACAATGGACGATAGGATTTATTGTCAGACCATGGCAAGTTCTATCTCGTAGCACTCACACAGAACGACATCCCAGCAATCCGTGAAAGAATGCGGAAAATGTTCAACATAAGTAGTCGTGTTCGTCCTGCATCCCGTGTTCAGAAACGTGGCCTCACTTACCTGTTCCAGATTCTATTGCAAAGACGAGCCGGAACGGAGCATTTGTCCATCATATGTTTTTCTCGCGGCTAAAATGTGATATTATGCAAAGAACGGAAGGAGTGACAAGACAGCACGGCGACTATGTCCAGTGAAATATTGATAATGCAAGGAATGAGAGCGTTGGTGGATCAAAAAAAAAAGATCATATGCGCAAAACACCAATAGATGAATATCAAGACACAGAATTCAAGGCAATCAGATTCAACTATCATCAGGCCTGCGGCCCCTGATACTGAACCGAGAAGGTGACGCTAGATGTCGTTCATGGATGGAAGGATCGTGCTGATTAGGATTGGTGTCTCCGTCGAACTCGAGCCGCAGATGAAGCTGTCCCGTTTCGCGTAAGGCGAGTGACACTTCAGCCGTGAGGCTTCGACCAGGGAGGATATGGTTCCAAATCTAAAGCAACAATATCAGAATGAGATAATTTCAGCACAAATCAAGACAGTACGAACATCAACATCCCCCTCCGCGATAAGCTTATCCTTTCCGAGCGTTTTGTGGTCGTAGATCCAAACATGCATTTTCGGCGTGTGTGCACTAGCAGCGAACATGAAGGACTCATTCCTGCCATCATTCAGTACCCAATGCCCAACTAAGACTGGTCTACACTCACCACTCCGGTGTTGAAGTTTTGAGGCCATGTTTAGTTTTGAATTCTTTATCGCCGAGACGCAATACAGCGTATGGTTTCATATCACCCCCAGCAAGATCCTTTGCGCCGAACACTACCACACGCAACGATCCAGCCTCCGAAGGGGGTCCCCCTGTGCCACGAGGACCTGATTCTGTGGATGGGAACGCAGCCGACCCGCGTGCTGAAGTTGACGTCTGTTCTGCGGAATGGTGGGGGAGTTCGGGCAGGGGCGCTGTAGGCAGCACGACTTCCTCACGCGACTTGTTATGGTGAAAGATGTCCTTTTTGAATATACCCCCTACACCTTGAATGCCTTGGATGACACCTTTACCTGCCCCAATTGGCAAAGCACCAAGTTGCGTCATCGCGCGACCAGCAACTGAGAACGTGGATGTACTCTTCCGCGCTTTGGCGATGATCTCGGGCGCGAATGTCAATCGAACGAATACTTGACCCTTTTGGCCGTGTTTCTCCGTTGACAGGTTGATGATACGCTCCGCAGGTTCGAAGGGCTCTACATCATCCAAAGTAATATTTCCGCTCCCGAGGCTCTTTGCTTGTTCAAGCTGATTCCAGTCGAATACCTCCACGGAGAAGTCCGCAGCAACCCGAGAAGGCTAGGATCATGAGAATTCATACGACGAAGAACGGAGATTGGCATATACACACCACATTGACGGTGAAATTTTCTGCCCATTCCGGGAACAGAGTCTTTTTCTTTGCTTCCGACTTGAATATCTTCTGGCCATTGAGGGTGAACACGGCGTAAGGATCGGATTTGCCTTGTATAACGTGTCATAAATCAACGCTACCTATGGATGTATGCAATGCCATACCTCCTCTGTCAGCGGCCATGAGGTCTGCGCCTTTGACCAAGTCAACACGAAGGACACCCTGATCTGTGTACATCATAAGGAACGTGCCGAGAGCGAGAGAGAACAACGTACTGTTGATGCTCTCTCTTGGTTCTAACTTGACAGGTACAGGGACGTACCGCGCCTCAATCTCGACTGAAGAAATTTTACTCTCGTCGTCTACATCAGTCAAGATAAATGACCCGCGGCGTTCCTTCGCGAGAATCGAGTTAACGACGAGACTGATATCAACAACATCCGACTTACTAGTGTTGACTCCAAGAACCCCTTAGCATCACCTTTCCATTCAGCAATGATTTCGTCACTGTCGCCATCTGCATTTTCGTTAAGCCGTAACCAGACACGGCCAAAGTCAAGTTCCTTGACGAAACCTTCCCCCACATATTGCCACTCTGCGTTCGTACTGCGGGCCTTAGTAGTGGTGAAGGCGGGCCAATACCCATCATCCAAGAGAACCTCCAATCTAGCCTTTTTCTGAAGCTTGCCTGACAGAACATTGAAGATGATAATACCAGACTCTGAATAGATAGTAAGCATCACGAAGCTCATGAGGATAGTCGGCGTACGATGCTGCAGAAGCTGCTCCTTGCTGAGCTCTAACCCGGAAGGCTGTTTCTCGCCATCCTTATCTGCATCTTCTTCATAACCTTGGGTTTTAGGTTCAGTCTGGGGCATGTCAGCAGTTTTGATCTCCTGCAACTGCTTCGCTGCGTTCCTGTCCGGCGTGGCGGCCCGGGACGAAGTCACAGAAGCTTCGCCATTTACGTCCGCAGTAACATCACCGCCTGCCATGCCGTTCGCTGTCTTGGCGGCCTTCTCAATCTCATTTTCTCTTGCATCAAAGCCGACATGTTTTAAAGCCAACGCGGGAACAAATTCAGCGACAAAGTGAAGGTGACCCTTGGTTGACTTTGCCCCATCAAGTTGAATGGGTTGAACAACTTCCTTCCTACCCATGGACGCGTGATGGAATTGTGGATCGGTTGATGACTCTCGGACTAGGTCGTTGACGAAGAGCTCAACGGAGCCGAGAGAACGATCCTAAAAGACGATGACTAACAAAAGCAGGAAAAAAGAAACACCCTTGCCTTGGTCAAATTCTGATAGTCCATAACTTCCATAAGCATGGTCTGGAAAATGGTCAGATCGAATTGCAGATCAAAGTAAGAATTTGTCAACCTCTTTCAGCGAATGCACTGCACAATTGTCAACACGGAACCAGAGGGGGCAGTTTACGCGATGACATACCAGGAATATAGATGATCTGATCCCACACGGGGTTCAGGTCTGTATTGCGAGCGAATGAGGGCTCGGAATATGGAGTGGAACAGGCACGCACTGTTATTGATGACCTCTGTTCGACCCTGAATGACGTTGTTGATCAAGACTCGAACATAGGGGTCACTCTGAAAAGGTATGTTAGACCTTCCACTGCATACGATATGTCAGTTGGACCAACCTTGCCACCAAGAGCAGCTTCAACATTCCTCGAAATAATAGTTAGTGAAGTTTTTTTTCTTACAATAAGTGATTCACTTGACGTCTGTTGCCTTCTGAAGCCAAAGCCTCACCACGCCGATAGGTGGGACGTATTGTGAAATCCCACTGAGAGCACCTGCCATATGGAGTGGTTTCCATTGCACACTGATCCGAATCTTTCCAGTCTTGCTTAAGGGCCACCAGTCTCGTCCTTCCGACGTTACCGCTGTAATCAAGTCCTCGAGACGCACAGTCATGTGCCCAACTACCGGGTCCTTCAAGAAGTCTCGATCATCCATAACTTTGATGGTAAGTGCCGACGATTGTTTATCCGAGCATAGGAATTCGGTACTAGATTCCCAGACTGGATTGTTCGTATGTTTCATAATGGATGACTTGTGGATATGAGAAGTATTAGAGTCCAGATAAACTTTGACGAAAGGATTCAGTTCTCCAGAGAGTGACTTTGACGAGTCAAGCTCCTTAGCCTGGTGGAGAGTCAAACGAACGATCCCGACATCTGGAGAGAGATTAGGTTAGTCAATTTGGGCCAGAAGTGTATACGAACTGGTTTGTGGTAATCGCTCCTGGCCATCAATGATCTCGGACTTGAGCACAGGATAATAGGAAACGTCGAATCGAACGTGACCACGTTCCTTCCCATCTTTCAGGATTGGTGATTCAACACCCTCGAAAGTAGCATCTTCAATGAGCTGGTGCATTTCAAATATCGCGGCACCAAGAGACGTATCTTTCCTGCGCTCATTGTAGTCCAACACTGTAAGCATGAGCTGCTCCTGGAGGGAATTGATAAGAATGAACTTTGTTTCAACCCAGGTTGGGTTGTACCTGCGGGGCAATCAGTATAGTAACCAAAGAGATCGGGTGAAAATACCAACGTCGAGTGCCGATATTTAGTCCTTGCCAGCTCCTGACGATTGTTGATACTGATACTGACAAAGGGATTTGGTGATCCACCACCGATGCTACTATACTTGAGTCCTCGAGCAGCATGAACGGTCACTTGGACTACCCCAATCGCCGCGTCTAGGGGAACGCCGGACAACAATTGCTCGAGGTTGAGCGTGAAGACGTTCGGATCGTACATCATAGGTCCAATACTCGCATGGACTGTGTCACGGATGAAGTCAGAGAGTCCAGGGATCTGCCACGGAGATCAGTATTTGGATAAGAAGTGTAAGATGAACCGACATGAGCGATATCGAAACCAAATGTATCGCCACCGACTGGCTTCAAGACATAGTCGAAAACAGGTTTCTCCAGGAAGCTAAGATCCACGATTTGAATATGAGGAAAATTAGATATCAGCTTCAGTTTGACTCTCATGAGACCGCTGAAGCTGAGATCTTCAAGTAAGATCGGCATAGCGGCGGTTGCCAGACCCCTTCCTATCCTCACTTGCAGCACTATTTTGGGGTTAACTTTGCGCGCCGCTTGGCGAGGAGTCAGATCAGAAACATCGTTAGGAGTAAACGAGATTTCCCAGTCCATCATGACGACGTCTTCCTCCGTGTTTGGAAAGGTCCTAACCCTCTGAATCCGGGGCGCTTTTGTACCGAGGGTGAAATTGCCAAGGCGCATGGAATCCAGGAATGCGGGTGTGTTTGTGCTAAGGACTTGATTGACAGACGCAACCATTGTAGTAGAAAGTACGGGTTCGTAGATGAGCCAGAAACGGTCCAGAAAATGATTCAACCATTCGGCGCTCTCATGCTCGGAGGCCAGTTTGGTTTTGACAAGCTCGCGCTGAATATCATCGCGGGCACGGCGACGCACGCGAACCATCGAGTTGGCGTAGTATGTGTTGCAGATCGCCAGCAGGATGAACAACCATCCCCATCCAAGGCCGAAGCGGGTCAAAAAATGAGACGCGAATACAGCCTGAAAGCTTGCAATGAGCAAAGAGAGACAGAGAGAAAGAATAATGAAACATACGAAAACGATAAGCGCAGAGTTATGGTACCAGTCACCGTAGAATTGTTCGCTCAAGAAAAGCCCGAGGATAGACTTGTCCTTTTCTTCTCCATCTTCAGGGGAAGGAGCATCTATATTGGCAACAGCTCGCCACCCAACCTTGTACCAGTCGGGCACAACGGGGGCAATATCGGACGTGTAGCCACCCGGCGGCGAAGGCGGAAGGGGGGCAGGGTGTTTAAGTTCCTCTTCGCTAGCCTTTTCGGCATCTTGAATGTTAATGGTCGGCAGAACAAGCGCGTTTCCGGTGGCCACTGCGACTTCTGAAGGAGATGGGTGATTCAGTCAATTCCCCATAAGTGCAGGTGAAGTAACACACCCTTCGCGACTATAGGTTCGGTGTCTCTAGGGGACTGAGGGAGGACCTTATTGAGCCCCTCACTGACGACTGGAACCTTTGCTTGGGATGGTGTGTCGGGACTGGACGAATGGAGAGCGGAACCTTTGGTGGGGTCACTGGCCATGTCGTGCATTTGGTCGGGTGCGACGTGTTCCTGCGTATTTGAGTGTTCTACGGCCCCGTCAGGAGGGGCGTTGGTGGACATGGTGGGCGGCAAGGAAGGAGCGGAATAAAGCGAACAGGGATGGCAACGTGGCTCGAACTGACAAAAGTGGAGTAATTGAGAAGACAGCGTGCCCAATCAAACGAGGGCGGGGATTGCTATCCAACGGGTCAAAGGTACTAGTTCGATTGGGGACAGCGGAACCATCAAAAATACATCCGTCAACGGCGCATTTCCATATAAAGGCAATACTCCGATCCCGGCAACGTCATAGCTCCGCCCACCCACCGTCGACATCCTCGCCACCGCCGACAATGAACGCGACCAAGCGGGGACCGGTGTCTGTCGGGTTGAGTCTGGGTCCCGTTGAAGGAGGGGGAGAGAAGGAGCCGGTGGGGTTGAACTTGGGGTCGGGTAAGGGTCTCGGTGTCGGTGTCAGAGCGAGTACGGGCGCAGGCGGGCGGGATGTGAGCAAGGCAGCGACCAAGACGACGACGAC